>JAQGAP010004516.1:0-10350 GCA_034697805.1 Orchesella bifasciata
CCTCTTCGCCTTTGGAGGAAGGAAGCTGGGGATAATTTGGCATGGGGTAGTGATCCCCCATTAACACCTTTTCCTTTCAGAATCCTCCACTCCAACATCCATGCTTTGAACTGCTGATGTCCCCTCCTCCACAACTGGGGACTCCTCCATTGCCTCAACTTCCTCGTGGTTCATGGTTGATTATCTTAACTGAAAACAAACAAAAATTAATTAAACACTGGTCATTTTTATTTGAAAATTAAATGCTGTTGAAATTTTACTTGCCTGACGGTTGAAGATGAAACTGAAAGAATTGATAATGTATAAAACAATGTGGAGGGCTGAGATCAACAGTCCGGGGTCTAGAATATTTGATGTTCAACTTGATCAGACGAGTTTGTGCACTTTTTCGTTGGTTCACCCAAGTCTCGATGATCTGGTTCAAGAGTTTCGTTTCGCACAGATATTATTACGATGCTCTGTCGTGCTGATAATATGTCATGTATCGTAAATGGGAAATATTACGTTGTACTTAAGCTAAGCAAGTGTACAAAAGGATATGGTAGGTATCCTTGAACTTAGGAAGACGGAGAATGAGAGACGCTTATGCATATTATGTGCATACATTATTCATTTATGTAAAGTTATGCTAAAATTGTGTCCAGCAACCTTTTAAGGTTGAATCATGACAATAACAATGGATATTTGATATTATACACGTGTCCATTTTAATTTAAGCTGCATACTACATAAAAGCTTTAGTTTTTCCATTTTCTCATATATGTGCTGAAAATTCAACTCACGCAACAAATTTGTGCAGATAATTTATTAAATTCATCAATCTTTCATCAAGGTACAAACGGTCAAACGAACACTGTCGGAGAATCACACAAGTGTATCAAATATTAGACCTTAATCTATTTCAATAAGTCCCTCACATAAACTCCAGCTTACTGATAAGATTTAGGGAAGTTGCATCATATATTTCATTTCGTTATTGAAAGGACAACTGACAAAATTACGTTAAGACAACATACCAAATAGGGTAGGATTAGGAAATTTAAAAACACAATTATCTGGTAAAGGCTCTTCCAGCACCATCCACTGCAGAAGGGGATCAAGGGGCTGAATTTCGTCTTTGACATGCATTTCTTCCTTCCAGCCATCTCCATCTGAGGCATTCTTCTGCTCAACTCCAACCACCTCGTCTTTATTATCCTTCTCCACTTTGAATTGATATTTCTCCATAACTTTCACGTCAGCTAACTCCTCCGGCAGCTTTGCACAACTGTACTCCACAAACTCGAACATACTTCCAAATCCCCACTGAAGGGTGTACAGAGGCTGAGCAAAGTACGTCTCATAGAATTCTTCCAAGTCATCCAGCTCAATACGGTGGTATACCTCAAGCAGCTGTCTCATCTTCTTCCAAACTCGAACTAGAATTTCCTCAGGTGCGACGATAAGTCCTAAATGGGAATACACAGAAAAGCTCTGATTAGTTAGTTACTCCAAATCTGAAAAATTACTTTAGCAAGAAATGGGCTCACCCTCTAAAACCCCCTGGAACAAAATCACACGCTGATCCTTTCCCAGAAACTGAGGGTAAAAGACATCTGATATTTTGAGTACGCCTTCGTCATCTTCATACTTTCCAAAAATCACTTCATTCTCGGTATACTTCCACTTTTTCCGAAATTTCTTGATGAAAACGCTTGACTCCACTCCAGCTGGGTACGCTCCCATTTCCGCTTTGAGGTGGCGAAGTATTTCATGCCATTTGAAGAAAGCTCTCCTCTCATCCCAAATCCAAGCGTTCATCCAGAAGCTACTTCTCGACTCATCACCTACAACTTTATGGGGGTACAGACAACCCACGTCAATAACGGCAGCGTTGTATCCTTCAGCTCGATACAATTTGTTCTCATCTCCGTCCACATTATATTCAATCATCATATTCATCTCGTGTGGCCGCACAGTGTAGCCGTGAATTGGGGTAACACGAAAAAGTCCATCCCTAATCCATTTGTAAACGGATTCAGATCCAAATTTGCTTCCGAATAGCTTTTCAACTTCGTTTCTAATTCCAAGCGCTCCTCTCCCAATTCAAGGGCAATGGAAGCATAGTCGGAAGTGGGATTTTGTCGCATTATTTCTGAAAAACGAAGGAGCATTTGACATATTTACTTTTCAAGTGATATAAGAATTGTTTTTAACTAAGGCTAAGGATGGGTTTGGACTCACCCCAAACTTGACATTCTCGCTGTTGCATCTCACTGTGTAATTCCTGACGTCCCGTTTCAAATTGCTGCAGAAGGCTGCTATACTTTCCATTTGATTTATCCATAGGACCGTAGATCATTGCGGATTGGAAGTGGAAATCCAACCATTCTTTTGGAATACTTTCCAAAATTCCCTTTACTAAAAGGTTCTCCAGTCTTTGAAGTGCGATGATATTCCATTTGATCTGTAACACCCGTTTGAACTTTACGAAGCAAAACGAAACGCCTCCACCAGAATAAGAATCCATCAGGTCCTGCTCCTTTGCAAAAGCGCTACACAAAATTTGCTTGATTGTGTCTTTGTTTCTGCTCGTTGGATAAACTTCATCTTCGGAATCCTTGCTCATAACGACTGAAACAAAAATGAATCATTTAAAATTGTTTCCACATAAAAATGCTATTTTAATGGGTTTTAGTGGAAGACCAACCTGTATCGTTCTCATCTTCCATATCATCTTCGATCTTTTCATCAGGAGTGATATTGTATGATGATGTTATTGGAACCTTCTTCTCCTCTTCGTTGAGGTAGTCTTCCACTGCCGTGTTCCGATAACTTGCATATTTTGAATAGTGTACGGAAGTCTCAGGTGACGGCAGGCGAGAGTACTCCTCTCCAGGAGGAAGCTGCTTGAAAAAATCCGCGTCATAAAACCCAAGGTTCGAAAAGTCAGCGTTGTCTCTGTTCATTTTGCCACCATAGATGAGAGATAACGTTGATTGTAATGATTAGCAACGGGCTTTACTCCTGAAACAAACAAATCCTGGTTAAAATGTCTGGATTCTAATTTTTAAAATCTTACTATATTACTACAGCTAAGCAAATCTATATGATTTTCTGCAATGGGTTTCCCTTAATTGCTTTAAAGTTTTTGTACGTATGCATGTAAGTTTCGTGTAACCCTTTGCCAGGCATGCAATGCGTCACGATACAAACGTCACACTTAATAGAACTTTGTGCTTTTTTCGTCCATTTTGTATAGATTTAGTATTTCGTAATTCACAATGTTGAGAAAAATGTATGATTTAACTTGCTCTTGCCTACAATCAGAGCTGACTCTCGCAGTCTGAATTCTTAAACAATCAACCAGTCTTTTGTCCGTATTGTGTGATGTTGTGAATGACAGTTCGTGTGTGATGATAAAAGTATGATGAAAGTTGTTTGGGCTGTACGCTTTAGATTAACAGCTACTTTGATGCATGCAGTTAAACCATGGGTTCACGAATGTGCCTCTTTGTATCGTTTTTGACAGGTACGTCTTCCTATAAAAAAAAAGTTTATTTGGACGAGTAGCGGCCGCAGCCATCTCATCTTTATTGTCAGACAATTACAAACTTTAACAATCCTTTTTACTAACTATGAGCCATTAGGTGCAATGCTCGCAGAAGGATGTGTGGGACAGGGAAAAAACTCCAACAGAAATGAAACATGACATTAATAAAAGCCACGTAAGTGGATTGAGAAACGCAGCTGTCCGCGTTATGTTATTCTGAACGAGCTAATTAACGACATTACATGCAATTACGATAATTTAATGCATTAATTATCTGCTCAATGCGATTTTTCGAATTTGCTCGCTTTAAACTCTATGAATTTGTATATTTAAATTAAAACTATTGTAACCATTCGATTCAGCATATCAAACTACCCGTAAGTACTCATTTTCAGCCAGATCGGATGACTTTTTGTATTCGCGCGCGCATAACTTTCAAAGCGCGCGACCGATTTGGCTGAAAGTTATTCCCTGGCGTGCCCTTGAGGAGTACTACCTATGTACCAAATTTGGTGCAAATCGGTTAATGTATGTGGCTAGGAGAGTGCACACAGACGGACAGACAGACAGACGACTCAGTAGAATTATGACTTGCTGAATGCATTCAGCTGCGTAATAACGCAACGAAAAGCTGGAGACCAAACCTGCCCCCAGCGAGAATTGAACCTGATTCGGACACCGTAACGCAGGGCTGAACCTTGCACGTTACGCTACTCGCTCCTCCTCCGCCCGTCTTCCTATATATCGTACTTGTTCTTAGATAAACGTACCGAATGCGCAGATCATTTTAAATGATTCGCCTGGCACCCTTCAAACTGTAATTTGTAGAAGACGATGGATCTAATAAAAACCGGAGAAAACTAGTTGTTTGTTCAATCACATATTGAGTTTCGTAGTCATTTCAATTAGTTGCATATTATCACTTGTTATCGCTTCCAAAACAAATTGTAGGTTCATAGTTTATTACTATATATTATGTACACTAAATTAAAATAGTTGCAGATCCTATTCAATTTTTCTCGAAGGATGATGTGAACAATGATAACTGTAACGGCTGAGCAATTGAGTCGTAATAATGTTGTTTTTGACTGTAATGTATGGCGGAGTGACAGGCGACAGGTACATAAAGGGTCGATACAAAAGGAAAAGGTGCATCCACGAGGGTGAGAATTGATCATTGTTGCACCCTTCCATATCAGCCTTTGACTCTCACTCTTCATCCCTTTCGTTATTGAACCAAACCAGATATTTTCACATTCAGCGCAAGTTTGACTGAAAATGTGATTACATTTTTCATCTCGCTATCAACTACTATGAAAAATATATGAGTGACAAAGGGTTACCCTCAGAATGTACCAAAAAATTGCTACTTGTGTTGTGCTTGTGCCTACTAAACTATTATCATGCTGACAAAAATAAAATCTTAACAAATTAGTCCTAGGTTGTGGAAAGCTATAATACAACCATGTGGTGTACACATCACAAAGTAGAAAGTACAAATGCATATTATGGAGATCTGAAGGAATGTATTGGTGCATCGTGTGATAAACGACAATTTCATGGTTTTTATTCATAAATCATCATCCCTGCGTTTTACAGTTAACGGCCTAGCATAACACTATCCATATAAACCTTATTCAATCTTTCTTCTGTGTATGCACAGAAGAAGTGCACCGAGTAGTACAGTTTTTTCGTAAAGAGCTGCACTTTCAGTTTAAGGAAAAGATAAATGAAAATGGGACGGATTTTCTAATGAAATTTTGTTTTCTAAAACAGTTTTCAAGGCGATGTTGTGTAAACGATTCTACAGCCAACAGCGTTGTAGAAGTGCCAATTGTAACAAAATCTACAACGACAAAGCCTTCAGAAAGCATTATATGGGATGATGACGGGAAGAAACTGGCTACATGAGCAGATAAGTACGTGACTGAAAATTGTGTGCATAATGTGTAAATATAGAAGGTACATTTTTAGCCACATTTCATTCATGCAATTCAGTGTGCTTTGTTGTTACGTTTTCAACATTTTCAACACAACATCCTTTTCAATATTAGCTTCAAGATGCGTTTCATAATGGTGACAAAAAAGAAGACAAATTTCGTTTTAGAGCTTGCTTTCTGATAAAATGTGTGACACATGTTTGTTTACATAGTAACAGCATGAGAAAAACTACAAGGCTAATAGCCTCATATAGTTCCATTTAGCGTACACCAAAGCAATGTGCTTGGCATGTTTCCGAAGTTCTTATTCATAAGTATGATCAATGATCGGGAATAAAAATACAATTCATTTTTTCACTGAATTAAAATTCACTGTAAACACAAACAACAAGGCATAGCTTTTTTGTTGTTATCAAGAATAGAAGTATGAAATCTACGTTAGGTTCATGAGAATTAATACAAAGCGGATCCTGATAGAGATGAATACAATTTACATACAGTATCTCGAAGCTACATAGTCATTTTCAGCTACGTGCTACATACCAATATTGGAAAGCTCAAGGTGTTGTGCAGTTAGGTTTACAACATTGGGTTACATGCTTTCCGACACGTCCCCATATATTTAGGTCTATTTCTGTTTTGTAAATTTTGGGTACATTGCAAGGAGTTCATGGTTTTCAGCGCCTTTTTTTTGTGTATCGTAGACATACATGATGGGTGGTTTTCTTTACTTACACAAGCAACGATACTTGATCCTGTTACCTCTTTTTGTGTGAACGTATTTATGTGATTGCGTGAACGTAAAGTAATTTCATCTACAAACTCAAGAGTTTCAAAACTGTAAAGGTAATGATTTCTCGTTATTACACTGAATTTAATTAAAAATCCTCTAGAATGCGTTTGTTAATGTAATTGTCGTATGAATTTAATGCAAACCAGGTGTGGACGATCGCATAAGCGGAAGGCAAATAGGACCACCAGGAAACCAACCAAACTCAAGATGAACCGTTTTCAATTGGCAAAACAAAAGCGTAAATCTTCCAGCCACAAACATGTGGAGAAAGAAATTCAAACTTACAATTGCCAAGTGTGCTCAAAAACATTCGCCAAACGAATAAATCTTAAGCAACATATGCTAACTCATGAGGAGAAGAGGTTTGAGTGCAAAACGTGTGGAAGCAAATTTACTTTTGCTTTCCATTTAAAAACCCACGAAAGAATTCACACGGGTGAGAAACCGTATAAATGTGACTCGTGCCCAAAATCGTTTTCCCAAGTATCTGGTTTGAATCAGCATACGTTAGTTCATTCGGGAGAAAAGCGTTTCTGCTGCCCTCTTTGTAAAAGGAAGTTTGCACGAAAGGCTCATTTAGACCTTCATTTACGAGTTCATACAGGTGAAAAGCCATTCAGTTGCGAACACTGCAACAAAAAATTTAATGACAGATCAAGTTTAAATAAGCACAACAAAGCACTACATTTGAAGGAAGTGTCAAGGTTTAAGTGCGTCGTGTGTTTAAAAATATTAACGTCAGCCCAATCACTTAATGCTCATATGCATATTCACACTGGTGAAAAGTCTCACAAATGTCACGTTTGTGAAAAGCGATTCCGACGGCGAAGTGCCGTTATCGTGCATTTGCATACCCACACTGGTGAGAAATCATTCGTTTGTGAAATTTGCGGAAAAGGGTTTACAACTGGGCAACACCTTTCAAACCACATCCGGGTCCACTTGGGAGAAAAGTACTACAAATGTCTTGTGTGCTTAAAGGAATTTTTCACTTCTACAGGACTCCGTTATCATAAACAATCAATTCACGGAACGGTGTTCAAGCACACATGTGTAATTTGTCACAAAAACTTCAACTTTCTTCATCAGCTAAAAGAACATGTTCAGACACATACCAGGGAGAAACCATTTACCTGCCGAGTTTGTGGAGCAGAGTTTGCTTTCAAAAGGACTGCAAAACGACATAAGCAAACACATGTGCAAGCTGAGAAAGCTTACGAGTGTATTATGTGCTTAAAAAAGTTTGCGACGTTTGGGTACCTTTTGAAGCACACTAAAACCCATACTCGTGAGTGACCGTTTCTGAATAAATTTTGTTACGTAACTTCCTCTGGTAACGCTTCGGTTTGGAACCATAAAAATTAACACTGCAAAATGCGATTTAATCGCTGAATAATTTTATCTAAAAATATATCTGAAGCTCTTGACTCTGTTAGGAAGTGATTAATTGAATCCATGTTTTTCAAAAGTTCGTATATTTTGTAAATAGCTAGGCGGTAAAAATAATTTGTAATAATAAATAAAACAAATGGCTGCTAATCCGAACTCTTTTACAGCTACACATGTCGGGGTAAAATTTACAAAATACAAAGTGTATTTATCACAAATGTGCAGTATGATAATTAATAAATTTGATGTGTTTGATATTCAATTCGATTCATGGGAAATAGTAAAGCAAAGTGTGCCACAATTAATACAAAATCAAACAATTCGTATACATAAATTTATCATGCGCATGATGTAATTTTTTATTCCTCAACGTCGAAGAGCGGTCGATTCCTGAGGATTTGTTGTCGTGCGTTGTTTGTGGTTGGTCCGTCCTCGCCTCACCGTTTATGATTTTGCAAAATGTTCATTCGTTAATAGATACCCTGTGGCTTCTGTTGGTTTTTGGTAAACATTTAGAAATATAATTATCTCAGAAACTGCTGAGCAAAACCATATATGTAATAGCATCGTATTGACGCTGAAGTTAGCATGTTCTTCGGCGTAAAAGGTTATGACTTTATAGCGTAGAAATATATTTTATAAAGTTTGTATAAATGACCAAACAGAGGTCTTGTGCATGCATCACATTGAAAAGTTATGTTGGCGATTCTCTGTATTTTATGTAAGGTTTATTGCAATGATACTCATAACATTAAACTAAATATGTTTGTATGCATATAAAAGGCAACGTAAAGCAGGTACATAATTTTTGTAATGTCAATTTCCAACAAAAATTGGAAGAAGTGTACTTTTACCTGGTAAATCAATTGACTGTTGCTGGATGCTGATACAAGGAATTTATATTAAGGCATCCTCAACCGGTAGCAGAGTTTGATAGCAACAATCACGTACCCAAACTGATTGCTGGTAGTACTCAGAAAGATATTATATTTCAAAAGACAAGTCTTGGCAACCCTACGATGACCTAAAAAGGTAAGAATAGGTATAAAACGACTCGTATTTCATTATTACAGGCTGTAAGAAATATTTCTTAGCGACATTATCTAACTTTATTCTACTGAAATTGACAACTCTTCAATTCACGTTCAAAGTAAATCTGAAAAACACTTTATGTTTATGCTATGTTCTCTTGTTGTTTGAGATTGGAAAGTCCATTTGCTTCCCAGAATACACATTCCTTGTCATTGTGTAACTTTTTGAGATGGTTGGAATTGGACCCTTTAATGTATTGCGTACAAATCTGACTTTCATCCTCGCACTAACCATGAACTTCATGGAAAGAACGAATCACAAGTGAATCAATACTAGAAAGCACGCAAGAATTCTTACTTGAACGTGTTGCTTAATGCAAAAAATATGGAGTGCTTGTTAAATCCACAAACGCGTGTGCTATACATTGCACTTTTTATTGACGTTTGAGTCAATGAAGTATACATTATGATTTATCTCTTAATACTGCAAAATTTGGTTGTTGCTATAAATATTCAAGACAGTCTATATAATGTTGTAAAATGTTGATCGTTTTCTCCGTTTTCCTTACGATGTGTTTTGCAAGGATTATAGTATCAAACGGTTTGTAAATTGTTAAATTTGATGTTGGAATCGTATGCCTTTCTTAAAAAATGAAGACAGTAACGTGGTTTGTATAGTATGAGGGTGACCATGCAGTATCATCGAGATTGAGAAGACAGGATGTTTTCCTTTTGAATGGCAAATGACAGAAACCAATGCCGTATAGCATAACGTACATTGGGAGTCCTGTCGTGCATGGTAGAAACAAAACGATTATCATTTACTTTTGTTTTGTTTTTGTATGAACAATAGAACAACATAATTCCAAAATTCTATCAACCATCATATATCTTACAAGTCACAGACTCCTCAAGTTTTTGTGATGAAAGTTTTGGGGAGAAGGCATGTGTACAACCACTCTCTCTCTCTCTACCTCCAACCTCACTTCAATCCAATCAACCAAATACCATTCCCTTACTCTTCACATTGAACATATGCATTGATAAATATAATTTACTAATTTGGCCTTTTGAGGGGAATTAGTAACAACTAATCCCAAGTAATAACCAATTTATTATGTAAAAGAATACTTTAAGCTAATGTTGAAATTCTGATTAGATTGAAAAGTACAAATTGCATGTAGTAAAACAATCTTTTCATCAGCTTTTTCCTTTTCAATTCAAGAGTAAAATACAAACCAAATTATACTCTGATGCATCACTAATAATCAGCCACTTGGTTAATCATATTATTTCAAATAGCTTTGTTGAGAGCTATACTTTCTCATTGTTTTTAACCTAGGTAACTACTTACATACATAATAACTGTACTATTGAATTTAAATCCTAAACATAGACTCTTATTAAAAACAAGTAAACAACAGAAAACTGAAACATATTCCTAAATTTTTTATAGAGAATACACATATTGTAATGTTACACATGTAAAACACTACGAGTTGGCAAAAGGAAAAGTTTACGATGCTTAATGGTGTAAAGTAATCTCAGAAAGTCTGCCATGAAACGGTTTGGAACAAACAACAAGTTAAATACTAACTCGCGTTTTGTGGTTCGGGTGTAATTCGAGACACTTCCATAAGTAAACTATAGTTTTTGCTCCCGGTG
>JAQGAP010004517.1:0-10350 GCA_034697805.1 Orchesella bifasciata
CTGATTGCTAACCGTGGAAGATGTTTCCAGGCATAAAACCGACAATATTTAGATTTTTCAGTATTTGTAGCACTATTTATTTGCTTACAGCGAAGAAACAATTCTGCCTGTGGTTAAATCTGTGATGAAAATGCGTTTAGGAACTGCATTGTAAAAAACTTTCCTATTCCAAATGTACAAACTGTAGAAGTGAAATCCAACAAAATTTGGCAATGCACGTTAAATTCCCCTTGGCGTCTGATACATCGTACATTGTAGTGGTCATGCACCCCACCGCAACTGCTCTTCAGTTTTATTGAAAAACTTGGCAGCTCATGGGTTCACGATATTATTGCAATAAAGGAGAAATTCAACGAATGCAAGTTTTTATGTTTGTATACTCACAGAAAGTAACAAAAACAAAGAGATGAACAAGATTTTATCACCGGTCGATCATCCCATTTAACATTTTTCGAAAGAAGGGGAAAACAAGTAATAGATAAACTATTTTCATTTTCATGAACCAGTCTGATGCAACTTTTAAAATATTTTGATGATGAATTCTTACTCTTGAATGCACATGATTTTTGTTACAGACAAGATTTGAATTGTACGAGTTACTCCATTCGAGGGTTAAGCATACACAAATCGGGCCATATTAAGTAATTTATCAAGTCACAAAATGATTGTTAGTATCCAGGAATACACAACGTACATAAATACTCCCACGCTGAAAAACTGGCTTTGCTCTTGAATGTCAACCGTATTATGCAGTATCATGTCCGTTTAAAGTATATTTATACATGTCTACGTCATGAGACACTTTTAAAAACGATGACGGTTTTTCTTGATGATTTTATTAGCTAAACATGACAGATTTTTTATGGACTTTCTCTTGTGACATGTGATAGTTGGACCAACATCATAATATATTTTAGTGGCTGTCTGTGTGTCCCATGGTAATCTGAGAAAACAGGAGTTCAAACGACAACAAGTCATGCATTGTATGTGGGAAGAGGAGCTAGCAAGGGAAACGCTAAGTAAATAGCTGTTAGAAAAAGAAATTGTATCTGTATCTGGTTACGTACATATATTTATCGTCTTTTTTACGTCACGTACTCTGCATTCCAAGATCTGTCTTTCCATCTTCCGTCTCTGCTCTCCCCCTCTTGGTACACGCATTATGGACTCTAGTATCAATTTAGTACGTACCTTTTTCAACTTTCATGAAAGCCATTCCAGTAAATGGTTGGCCATCTGGAAATCTCATTGCAGAGCTGTACATAAAGCTTCCAAGGAGAGAAAGAAAGGAATAAGGAAATCTCATTGCGGTTGATTCCTGAGTCTACTACTTACTCCTTTCCCCCCAGTATAATGTGGTTTGTGTGTATGCATATGCACAGGCCAATATTGGAGGATTACTATACTTATACGGTCACAACTATGCTCAGTGATAGTTAGTAAATAAGGGAAAAATATGCTGGGCTACTAACAATAGACAATAAGAACCTTGTAACAAAAAAAGGTTTCTCAAGAAAACAAAGTTGGAGGATGCTGAAAATACTAAAGAGATCCAATGTTTTAGCAGATGGAATCCGAAGATAGTGGCGTTGTAATGTTGATGGGTTTAGCTCTCATATACTCACTGAAGAAGAGGTCGTTTTTGACCATTCGGATGTCATCCAATCACATTGCTAAAACACATTTCCTGTCCTACTAATAATGAGGAGAGGGTCTAGTGCCTAATGCTCAATTGGGAAACAGTGGGATGAGAAAAAGGATGGGTTAACTCATGATTTAAATTGCTTAAATTCATTAATCATCATGATTCCTAATGTAAATGTTTGCCTTTACGTTGAGTGTTCCCAATTTTTTGACCAATTCATTGGAATGCCAAAGTTAGTTTGGTTTACAACAGAACGCACTCTAATCATTCATTTTCTAAATGCCCTGTTTTCTCATTTCCATTAGTTGTGAGTGTACATTCAATTAAGTTAATGCTGGGTTTCTGTATGATTAAAATTCGTTGAAAGAATGTGTCTCTGTACATTTGCATCTTGAGTAGCCGCTTACATGTCAACTTTGAATTTAGAAAAACGTGCAAATGTCGTAATTAAATTAAGTTTCTGTCACATGTTAGGTCATAAACATTCAATTAGACAAGTGTTAGGTTGGTGGTGTAGAAGGTTTTGATACATGATCTCCCAGATGCTACTTGTTCTGACGTTCCATGCCATCGTTTGTCATTTGCCCAAAGCATTTGGTTTTGTGTATGAGCTACGAACAGGATGGACGGAAACAAATAGTATAGTATGTTATATAGCATGGCAGGTTACCATCTATTTGGTTAGTAAAATGATATCGCATAGTTCTCTGATCTCGAGTACAGTAACTTGAGATGCTTCTTTTTAATTAATGATTCTTTACAAAGTGAAAGTGACGTAGTTAGACGAGATTTGGACTGGAAAACGTTCATCAAATTATTTATTATTCGTGTGTCTAAACCGAAACATTGAATATTCTATTGACTCGATTACCCGGTAACTCAAGGATTCATTTACTTTGGTTCTACAGCTTCCCAATTAAACAGTCTTGTATTAGTTAAAATTAACCGAGTCTTTAAAGATTCTTCGGTGGGTCAGCTGGATTAAGACCGTACTGCTTCATTTGATTGGAAACGTCAAACAGGTAATCATAGCACTCAGACCTATAAGGGAAGAAATAAAAATTCAGTTGAGTAAAGGTAATCTAAAATCATCTAAAATTGGATATTTTTTGTGTTGAGTTAAATATGTATAGTTCATACATAGTTTTTGTTTGCTCCCACGTATTTCCCCATACGTAGACACCATGACGTCGAACAAGAACCGCGCTGGTTTGCGGATACTCTTCGATTATAGCAGCCATTTCGTCTTTCAAATCCTCTTCAAAAGGTGTATTCTCAATGATGGGCACAACAAGCTCTTCGTCATAGCGGTAATAACATCCTTTCTTAGGATTATAAATTCCCTATGGAATAATATTTCCGCATATAAATACATTTCTACACGTGCTTCCGGAAACCCAATCCGCAAACTCACAATGTGTATAAATAACATCATATGAATTTCAAAAAGGAAAGTGTACCTTTATCATCTCAAGGTGAGTCACACGAAACTCATTTCCAGGCGCCAACAGCGTGGCAATAACAGCTGCCTTTGAGTGAGAGTGGATAACAGCTCCAGCGTCACGAGCTGAAAATCATTCAAGGATTATTCATTCTTCTTGTTACACATTCAGTCATACAACTAACGTTAAGTTTATGTATCCAAATTTGGGGTTACCTGTGTAGGCGCACATAAAAAGTGGAGTGCACTGACTCTTCTTTAGTTTTTTCTTTGGAACCTCAATATCTTTCCCTTGGATATCTTGAATGAATAAATCTTCTGGTTGGATACGCTCCTTTTGCACGCCTGATGGAGCAATGTAAATTTCATCACTGGAACGTGAGAAAGGAAATACTATTACTAAAAATTCAAGGTTGCTACAGATAGTTTTCCTTTCCAGGGAAAAAATCGTGATGTGGGCAACTGAGATAAAATAAGATTTTGGGAAATCCATTATTGGAATATTGTATAATGTTATCTAACCCATATTTAATGCTCATCCCTCCACCGGTTCCGGTTACCCAACCGAGATCATAGAACTGCTTGCAAAGCTTAGGAATCAGGTTCCTAGGATGGTCCTTAATAAATTACAGAGAAGAATGTAATTTACATTTAATCTTTCTAATTTACAACGTTAACAACATTATATCACTACAATTTACTGGTTTTCGTATAATAAATAATATTCTTTAACTTACATCGGGTAAATTTGAATAGCTCATTTTCCACTACTCCTAATATTTCCGGGTCAAATCCCAACGTAAACTGCAGAAGTAGGCGTTAATAATTAAGGAAGTAATTGTGTTGTGCTCAACAAGCTGAGATGGTTAGAACACCCTTACTTCCGATGTTAATGATTGAGTATCTGTTTCATAATGAAAAAACTTCCATGTCAGCCGATACAGTTCTGAGAAGAACTAACTACTGTCTCAGATGTCACAACTTTATGTATCTATGATTTTTCATTAGTATATATGTATCGTTCAAGCCCATTATTATCATTAGACACCGGTTAGCATCCTGTTTATGCATGACACAAGAAACTACATGCATAGATCGCTAGTCATTTAATATGAGAAACATGTCTAGGTTTAAGTTTACTTCATAAGTATATCTGAGCTGTCACATAATAATTCTCCCAATGGTTGACAAATCTACACTAGAACTCTAATCTATCTCTCTAACTAGGAATACTGCTTCCATGAACAAGACACTTTGTACTGAATTAAACTTATGAAAAGAAAATTGGATTTAAAGCTTACCTCTAACAAAAATGAATTACAACAGAGATCTTTAATTGAGTAGCTGCCTACAATCTGAATTTTTCTTATTAGGATTTAGACTTTCGGTTCTGAGAATAAGTCCACTTACCAATTCCAACCCAAAGTCAAAAGCATGAGAGCTCAAGTTCCCTCTCAACACATTACCTTGAAATCAGCCTGCTCAAACTAAACGCATGGCAGCATAGTACGGAATAGAAAATTAAGGAACGGATTCTGTACATGCATCCATCCGTTTCAACAATTCGGTTTCATATGCAGTAGGTATTGTGAAATTAATAGGTAATAGGAGTGAATGTAGGTCAACTAGACCATTAGGTTAGATATTATTGTAATTCTTGGAAAGGACGGACACACAAAACCTATAATAAACCCTTCCTGCTTCCGTTCCTGGCGATGTATACAGTATTAGTAAGTATATATCATGAAGAAATCTCAAACCACCCCGGTTGAGTTGAGCTCTCTAAAGAAAGATGTAGATTGTCCAATAAATCTTTGCTGGCTATCTATTTAGCTTAGAATAATGCTGACCACGAACAAAAATGAAATAGTCGATCAGACTTTAAGAAAAGTCCAAAAATAATGCATCCATGAACAAAGCTACCCACAATCAAGTGAAATGTATGCATCATTTGACACCATACCAATTTGTTATCCGATTTTAAAGAGTTTACTCAAATTCCCATACCAAAAAGGCAACATATTCTGGAATGCAACCGAATGAGATCTACACAGTCATCTTACATTCCAGTAGAGGATACAATATAAGTAAAACATTACGTAGGTAATAAATTATTACAATACAATATGATTAATGTAAAATGTAATTAACCCCCAAACTATTTTTTTTCTATTAAGGTGCTACAAAAGCTAAGCTTGCTGGTGCAATAACACATTCTAACTGATTGACGTTTTTTGTGATCACAATAAAATACTCTTGTTGATGATGAATGTTGATGAAAGGATACAAATATATTTACACACCTCGCAAATACAACTATATAAAGGTAATCAAACTAGCATTTGTGCACTATTGTTGACGTGCTGACAAGAAGGAAGCACTTAAAATGTGGTAATCATATTAGAACAACATAATATCAATACTGCATTAAACAAAACTAATGTGCTACTAGTAATTAATTAATAACGACACAAAACTGAATAGATGGTGGTCACATGATTTAGAAACGAGGTAGTCTCACTCTTCTCAAAAGTTAGTGAAAAATGCACACAACTACAAAATAATATAATGTACAACCAAGAGGAATTGAGCTGCGGGAAAAGAATGAATTTAGATACTTAAAAGTATTATAACAATAATTATTACTTTGTTATCATATTATTTCTTGTATTGTTTTTAAAATTTATCAAATACTGTGAAAGACATTTGCGTTGATTGTGACAACTGACAACCTTATAGAGCGTTTGCACTATTTTCGATAGAGGCAATATTAGCGTCTTGTATGTGGCATACTGGATCGAAGAGAAACCTAACCGATTCCTTTACAAAAAGAGCTACCTATTTAGTTAGATTACACTATAATAATTCATATATTTACGCATACTGTAGTTAATACATGTTTATCGACTGGTTAGGATATAACGTGCTGTTTGAAGAAACAGAGCTCTGAGCTTCTGCCCTTTTCAAGCACAACCTTACACATTAAAGCTAAGCAGTTACACAGGTAGTGTGTATATTATTTGATGCCGGTAAAATCATACCTGATGTGATAATAATTTCAGTTTGAAGTTAATACAATAAATAATGCTTGGAGCTATTATAATGGAAACACGATGGATTTGACGATCCTTGGCAAAACGGTAGCCCTCTATGTTACTGCATATAACATAACGCATCAGCATTAATATTGAGTTTTGTAAATTTTTTAATGATAGTTTGTGTGTCCCATGAGCCGGTGTTGATACGCCGGTGGTTTGTCATAGTGAATATTTTATACTGTGTGTATAAACTGCATGGGAGCTTTTGAAGTGATTTTTGCAATATCGGTAAGATCACAATAGCCTACTGCAACAACTATCGCTAGTGGTGGATGGAGTGCGATGATTGAGGGTGACGGATTGGCCCGGATTTCCTTTGTATTCTGGCACGGGTTCTCTAGCCTTTGCTTGCTGTTTTTAAAAACAACACAGAAATAAACTTAATGAATTTTTCTTGACAAACAAATAACAACTGGTGTTGTGTAGGCAAGGAGTTGTGTACCTCAATTAGGGCATGAGCTATCTCCATAAATAATTTTTCCACGTTATCCGCCTCCTTTGCAGAAGTTTCCATAAAATACATGTTATTTCTTTGGGCAAAATCTTCACCCACGTATGTGGGAATTTCTCTGTCTTCACGATCAGTCTTATTACCTGTAGAAAATTGGAAACCCCACGATTAATACCTAAATACCGAACAAGTTGTGCCGCTCGAATTAAATTTAGTGGATGACACCTACCTACTAATACTCGCAAAACTTTTGCATTCGCGTATTCTTCAATTTCTCTTAGCCAGTCGGGTAGGCAATCAAAACTTGGTTGGGAACTTACATCGTACACAAGTATCAAAGCGTGGGCCGAACGATAATAACTTTGTGTAATTGATCTGAATCGTTCTGGATTAGAGAAAGGTATACATTTGTTACTTTCACATGTTCAAGACGTAATTTTTAAGCAAACATGGTTGCAAAAATCGATCACAGAGTTAATTTTAGCTTAACTTACCCTGTCCTGCTGTATCCCATATTTGAAGCTGGAGAAAAACAAATAATTCAATTTTTTAAAGTTATTGAGAATGAAAATTGAGTTTAGAAATAGAGTAACGACTGATTATAAATAGTAACTGACTTTTACTTTCTCTCCATTTATATCTACAGTCTTTATCATAAAATCAACTCCAATTGTAGCACCTTGACCGGGTGGAAATAAACCCTGTGAATGAATGGAAAATAACTTAATTAAAATTTGTTTTGATTCGCTGTCTGTTGACACCTCTCACAAATCCCCAACAAAGCAAGACTGCTGATGGTGAGGAAAGGTTGAAAACAAAGTTGCAATAAAAAGTTGTTCATGTATGGTAATAAAACTTAAAAAACAGTTTGCACACTAAAACAGCAATAAAGCAAGTGAAAGAAAATTAGAATACCGAAAAAAAATAAAGGAGTACCTGAGTAAATCTCCGAACGAGGCATGTTTTCCCCACACCTGCATTTCCTACTAATACAACTTTAAAGAGAAACCTGTAGTCTTCCATTCTGCTGCTTGAGTTTGTGAGCCGTGGTTCTTCTGCTTATCAGCCCCGAGAAACCGGGTTCATACGCTTGAGCCTCCCGATATTTCACCTCTAATTTGATATTACGACTCCCTCCGTCCTTTTTCGTGGATCCTTCTTTCCTTTTCTTTGGTTCAACCGACGAGAGCGGCTACACCGGACAGTTTACGCCTTTATCTTAGTTTATTTTATCCCACTACTAACTCTTGCTTTCTCTCATAGGGCTCAAGGCATATTCAAATCTTGATTCAGTCGAAAGGACGGGCTAGCACTACACCAGTACCACTTCCAGCAATATCTGCTAACATACATAGACTCCGACCTTCGGAAGGAACGTTAGGTAATGCCAGTGTGTTCCTCAGAATAGTAATGTATAGAATAGTACCACCATTCACAACGTTTCTAAACCTGCAACCCACACAAAACAACGAAAATGTAAGCAGGATTATACGAACCTATCACCCATATCACTGGAGGGATCAATAAATTTAGGATCATTCGGAAATCCGGATTTACATGCATAATTCATCATATTCTATTTTATTACCACCACTCTTGCTAACTCAGCTTCCATTAAATTCTCAGAGAAACGCTTCAATCAAGAAAGTCAATAGTTTGCAGAAGTGTGCATGTATGTCTGCTTCTCTACTCTGCTCCTTTTTGCAAGCTGCTTCCTCGCTAACAAGAAACTTGATATGCTTCCGGCTTTTGTATCCTCTCCTTCGCTTTCACCTTCGAACATTCGCAACAACTGTTGTTCGAACTCGTAATCACTAAGTTTATTAAGGGGCTTTGTATCCAACTTTGTATCGACTCTGTTCCCAAAAGAGAAAATAATATTGTCATTTAACATGAATGCTCATCCATACCATGACGATATTTTATATTGCCTAAGAACACGCGCATAAATTCCAGGATCAGGTAATGTTTTGACACACAAATACATAATATAGTGTATATCCACGTACACAACACAAGTAAAATGATGATAGTTTGCAATAAAGTTGCAAAATTTTCATTTACCTTTTGCGTGGTTTATATCCTCTTGGATCAGTTCCGTTTTATTCTCTTTTTCCCGTCAATACACACAATATGCACTTTTTATTCACTTCCACATTTATGTATCTATCCGTAATGTTATAATGAAAACAGAGAAATAGCTGCTGTCTTCAGTTTTCCCGGATGGTTAGTAAAATCCGTAAATCAAGTTGGAGTGGAGTTCCTCCAAATGACAGACAAACTACCCATGATCCTCCTGGAAAGTGGAAAAAAATATAAAAAATTCATCAGTCCACAACAGTTTTCGTTTCTTATTTACTTGTTACAACTTGCTATTAGTATGATGATACCCTACAAAGTATACACAACAACAAGGAAACGAGGTGAATGTATTGTGAGTAGATAGGGAACATGTGTGAGTGTGTACAAATACAAATCTTATAAACTCGGCCTTCCCGTACTCTTAAGCTCCCTTGAATTATATATGGACACGGTTTCTTTTTTACTGCGTCGGCTACTACTGAGCTGGAACTTACTCACTGTGTGTGGAGAAACTACATATGTGCATGCAATAATGAATAAATATCTAGAAGAGATGAAGCCAAACGCTTTCTACCAAAGTGTGTGAGGAGCCAGCATCCTCCACCGAAAACTGTTAAAACTGGTTTTCATTTTTAAACACTTCGACGTTCGACTCGTAAACACAAACAGATGCAAGTTTATCTTGAGCATTTATTTATGCAATGTATCCTCTATTAATATTTTAGGGTCAGCCGACCCACACTGGACACGACCCAATGATACATCAAAAACAAAGGGAAAGTGAAGAGCCAAAGCGGTGAAATGAAGTTTTTTTACGTACATATTTCAAGGAGAAGTGAAAATATCACAACTTTCTTTCCATCATTATACTGAACTAGATGATACTTTGGCAGAGAGGTATTTACTTAGTCTTTGCTAACAACACGGAAGGAGGAAAGAAATAAAAGTGTGATGACTTGTAGTGCCGTGATATAGCCTCTGCATTCAACTATTTCTAAAAAAGAAAGCCACTACTTTTACTCCAATCTTCAATTCATCTTAATGTCTTTCCTTAGTTTGGAAGGGTTTGTAAACCTCGTGTTTTTATATAATGCCCGTTTTTCCTTATGGTTTTAGTTCGCCCTTTTCCATTTCACTTACTCGTGTCCATGTCTTCCAAAAACCACTATCATCTTTTGCATTTTCTACTCTGGAAAAAAATACTTGTAGCAAGTCTACTCCAGGATATTTCTCGTTCTCTGGTTGTCGTCGACAGAGAAAGTGAGTAGGAAGGATATAGAATTAGGGAAAAGAGATGAGAAACCTGAGCAGAATGCTTAAGTCCCATGACTCGCATGGCATACCTTGGCATAAGAGCATCAAACGAAAGAGCCGTCTCTCTTCACTTCCTTCACTTTTTCTCCTATTAATAAAATACATATTGCTTTCAACAGCGACTTTGTCAAATTTTTATACTGCCAACTCCAACTGCTTTTTTGACATAACAATATTACATTCTCTCCATCTCAGTCTCTTTCGCTCCCCATCTCCCAAAATAAAATAATAGCATGTCACAAGTCTGGCTGCTGGGAAGTCAGCAGCATTTTAAGAGCCAACACACGGCTGCCCCTATTACGAAACATTCAACGACAAC
>JAQGAP010004518.1:0-10349 GCA_034697805.1 Orchesella bifasciata
AAGGGCTATTTCTCACTCGTTTGGTTTGTTTATATCCAAAAACCAATTTTTAAACGTCTGAATGTCACTATTATTCCACCCGTTTGGAGCACTATTTTAACTTCCAATTTTGATTTGATTGAAGCAGCTCCTTAAGTCCTTTGCTCGATTCACTGAAAACAGAGAGATGGAACAAATGAATCAACAAACATCCACTTCACTTTATGGTAGTTTATTCACTTCTTCACTAGTAGAATGAGTAAAATTAAAAATAGTTGAAATTATTATTATGGACGACTCTAGTCACGGTGACGGGAATCTACCACCTTCAGATGCTTTTAAAATTTTGCGAACCTCAATTACGCATTTAAGTAAAACCCTTCTCTTCGCAATTTTAATTTTTAATCAACAAAAGAAAACCCCTTTTTAAATCATGAAACATGGACTGTTACAAGCTGTTGCAAAAAAAATTAGCAAATCATAACAAAATACTGATGACTATCTGATCCGGATCTCTAAATCATCATCAGAATAACACCTGATTTAAAATGAATCCAGGTGAAAATGCACACAAACAATAAATCCGCCTTTTATTAACTGGTGGCCAGGTGGTGAGTTAACTTTTCAATATTTATAAACACTACACCTTAAAATCAAAATAATAACTTGATAACTTAACAAATCGTCAGAATCGAACCCCACCTTTCACCTTCACTCTTTCCTCCAGTCCAGTAAGTTCTTATCCCAATTTTAAAGTTCAAAAGTGAGCATATGATTAAAACCCAAAATATCCACCTCCACCTTTAAAATATGCTAATAAATGTGGGCCAGCTCGTAATAATTAATTAGGAAACTAATCCCACGACGGATATCATATTGGTGGTGTGGTGTGTGCTACTACTCACTGCATCTAATATGAATACTGATGATGCTGATGATGATGATGCGTAAGGTAATCGCAATTCACGAGAACTATTCTTCTGTTCTGCCTTGAGAGAATGCTGCTAGTTTTTTTAACGTGTTGATGTATAATACACTTCCACCACATACCCAAATCATTGAGAGTCTCTCCTCTACTCAATTATGTAGTATCTTCTTTATCTCTCTTTATGTGTTCGTCAGTGACTCCTGATCTGAGTTGAGTTGAGTAGTGCTCACAAAATGTAAATGGATATTATCCGTGTGATGTGATGATGATGATGATGATAGTTGATGGTAGTAGTAGTAGTACACGTATGTGTATGTGTCTTCCCTATAACATTATTATTATGGATGGGTTTTTATGTACTTAAAGTGCTTGCACTTGTGTACAAGAAAGTGTGCACTTTTTTGTACTATATTACGCGATGTGATGATGATGTGCTCTTTTGGCATGACCCTAAAAACGGGATATGCATAATATACTTATATACTCGAGCTTGCCCTGACTATACTTATAAGACGGAGCAGGAAAGGAAAAAAGGATATAATTTCTGCTGCATCACATATTCAATATTACACCAAGAAGAGAGAAGTAGTATCCCGAGGTCTACTACAATAATAGGAAAGGATATGCGATATGGTTCTCACTATGCATAAAAATATTGTAGTAGCAGGCCATACTGCTCACAGTCATTTAAATAGTAAAGACGATGTGGCTATATAGTGTTACGTGCTACTAGGCATATAGCCTAAGAACACACACGTTACATTATGAATCAGATCATAATGGCTCTTGTGTGAATATGTAGAGTTGGGTTTTGGTTAAGCTTCCCCAGTTGTATGCGAAATGAAGGACTTTTATGCAACTTTTCCTGTTACTTCCACATTGCACATTTTTCTATGTAGATTTCACCGTTAAACATCCGATCCGAAGAAGAAAGGAAGGACAGGATGATAATATGACATAAGAGAATGCAAAAGGCTTCTCTTCTTACTTCCTAATGCGTTTAAAACAAAAATTTCCTTATATCGTCCACGTCACAAATTGCTAATTTCCTCTAGAACGTTGATCGTTATGACTTGTCATGATAGGCTAAAAACTAAATCCAAGCCTTTGGTTGCTATTGCTCTGGGGTGTAAAGTCAGTCAGAGGACTTACATTCTTCAGCACGTATCGCTTCGCTGCGGTGGTTGGTTTGGTTTGGGGCTATGGAGAGATTTCACCAAAATGTATAACAGGAGAAGAGAAAGTCACAAGGCTTGTTCCGTCTCTCGAAGCGTTCTTGGAACTAGTGCGACACGGAGTTCATTTTGTAAATGTGGAGTAGTAATAAGATCCACTCAGATTTCATCTACTCTCACTTCTCCTCACACATTCACCTTTTTTCTGTGAGTCACTCACTGCGAACTTACGCTGCTCGAACAACTCACGTCATAATGCTTCAATGAGCCACCCACTTTAGTTTGAAAACAATGTTGTTAATGTGACGCAAAAAGGGCCAACAGGAGATGGGTTGGACGACGTGATGACATAAATAAATATGTTATTCCACGCTTCCTTTCCTTGCCACGTACTTTACTCCCTCCAAAAATATCCTCATCAATTTCCTGTTAACCTGTTGTTGTTGTAGGTGTATATGGTTGTGCTAATCGAGAACTAAGCTAATAAGAATTTCTTAATTAAACTCATATTACATTTTACAGTACTCGCAGTGGATATGCTACTACTATACTGCTGCTCTCCGTAGCGATCAAAACGGTGCATGATAATAATGGACTTTTCGTTGATAATATGCATGGCATTTCACGGCTTCTCTGCTAAACTTCTGCTAATGTGCCTAAGTTTTGTATCATGTATGACGTGAGAATTCCGTGTCCATTAAATTAAAATTACAATCCCCCATCCAGTTTTCCATTCCACTCAACAACTTGCTTTTACTTAGTAAGCCAGAATGGGTATTCTCACGAAAAACATTTTTGTGTAGTAGCAGAACATAGTCGCGGAATAGAACGCTACTTACTTAACCAATATTTGCTAGCTTGGTTGGCACATCCATACACAGAAACCTGTATTTTTTTCATACACAGAAACCCATTTTTTTTGTTCTTCCCATTTCCATCATACATTATTTCATTATATTGCAATGTCATGTCTCCAAATGAAAACGTATACAATTTTCATAAAGATAAATGTATAACGTGAACCAACATAAATGTATACAAAAAAATATGAAGTACAATCATCCTAACTTCTCAATACTAATTTTCATTCCACAACATACATGATGCCTAGTTTTTATAATACTGCAGTGGTTGTAGTAGTAGTCTACTCGGGACTCGTCTATGAAGAAATGTCAATACGCGATGTATGCTCATAATACGCATTCAAGCAAAGCACGGAACAACTTTGCAGTGAAGTGGAATAATGAAAAATAATGTTTCTTTCCATGTAAAGTAAGTACGAATCTCATCCCAACAAGCTATTGGAACTCCACAGACTGAACTGGATTTATAGTTTTGTAAGCACTTTACCTATGACTATTTTATATGCACGGAAAACGTAACAAAAGGTGTTCAGTTTGGCAGGTATGAGTGGTCTGGTGTCAATAACGATAATCATATATACGTATATATGTCTCCTTCATATGAGTTTCTATACTTCAATTTTTGCACGAAACAAAGCGATACCAATTTTCCAATTCAATACGACATTTTTTTATCAGTAACATTGATATTGAAAAATATGAGTATAACCGAGCTTTTCGCTCAATACTCCCATTTCGCCTTTTGAGGGCTTCTGGAAAAAACTTGACGTGTTCCATTCAAAGTTTCAATAAATATGTATGAACTTATTTTTTTATAAACACATTTCCCTACGAAATATTTCATGAGAGCTAATAAAGGTCCCTACATGTTTTTTCCCTGGCTGAGAAGAACAATTGGATTTTGTTCATGTATGTACTGTACCTATCCAGCTAGATGTCTTATGATGATACAACGACTATAGACATTCGAATACGACGGGTTGAGATGTTGAGAATAATATGGACACGAGAACATGGAGAAATACATAGAAATTCTAAGGTATCCACGAACGAATTAATGAACAACCATCGTATGTCTTTTTTTTATTGGCAACTCGTAAATGATTGAAAGCTAATCCCAACGAGATTGATTGGATGATAGTGATACTGCACACGGCACCGTTGCAAAAGAAAAATAATTATTCACACGACACGAAATGACATGACAAACAAGTATTTTTTGTATGTATGTACTACAAGGATCTTATTATTCTGATTCTACCTGGAATGATTATCTATACATGTGCAATTGAAGTTTCGAAGGACATATATTTGTATTGTTAAAGGCAGTTATCCTTTTCGTGCATTGAGTCTTGAGTTGTCTGCATCCCATCTCGCATCGCTAGTTATAACTCAATGTTTCAAGAAATGGTTTCACTGTGTCAGTGTCAGTCAGTCAGCGGTGAACAAACAACTAAATTGCCGATCTGACTGAGTGATCTGATGCTGAACAGCCAAAATTATCAAGGTAGACAAAGACTACGTCACACACGTAGCCAAACGTCTGTAAATTAGCACTAATTGAATGATGATGATATGAAAAACGCAACCAATGTGTATCATATCAACACAAGTGATTGTAGTAAGTAATCGCATGCAGCTGGAAATATTACAAATTGGTTCATGCTGTTCTTCTTCGTCCGTGTTTATTGCCAATGAATGCCTAGCTTGGAATCGAACAAAGGTTTATATCATAATATGATGATAGAGATACAAACATACAACTTAAATCATTCATATTTGTTCGCAAAGCACTTGTGTAGCTCAGTAGCAGGATATTAAGAGAAGTGTGGAGATGTTACCATCCCTAAAACCTAAAACCCAATACCGCATCTAAAAGAGCCAGCTTTATATACGTCTATCCTATACAATGCACACAGACTATGACAATTACAATGAGCCACACCAACAACAAGTATAATGACACCGCATTGGCTTCTACTGCATTTGACTCATATCACTTCTGCTACTGTTTTGTCCGTGTGCACTTCTATTTCTTAGCCCTTCTCTGAGTTTTCTTATATGCATCCTCTCCTATCATCCTATGCAGAAATAGATTTATCGTATGAGGAATACACGAAACGCGTAGCCACTGCTCATGTTATTTTTCACTTTTACATGCATATATGTGCAAAACAAAACATTTTTGTTTGAGAAGAAGCTGAAGTCGCAGTAGCCTCTATTCCATCATGATATCATCCTTGACAAAGAATAAAGGCCTTTCATCATACTCGCCTGTGCACATCCATTAGATTAAAAGGCACAGTAAATAGTCTTCGTAATTTGTAAATATTTCTCTAGGCAATTCCCCTCTTTCATCTGCATCATGTGCAAAACTTGTTGTGAGTGCTCTTCCCGATCTGTTGTGCAATGATTTTTAGGCATACGGTATACCCTAATGATGTGTAGGAAGAGGATGCGTATACGAGTTGAGATTTGTTTTTTACAGTAAACTCTTGCCAATTTATTAAAACCATTAGAATTGTGTTGATGCTGCTGGCTGAGCATGATAGAAAGGGGCATCGAGCCTGTTGTGTTTGTGTACATTAGTGACTTCATACGTGAATATGTGTGGCTGGGAGCGTAAAAGGGCAAGGATAATGACCATATATTTTCTGCAATGTTGATTTCCTAGTTCCTATACAAATAGTGTATGATAAAAATGATATGATAAGCCAACACGGCAGTGAGTGAAGTAAGTAAGGCAGCCTTCCCTGTATCATCATCACCAATAAAAATATTTTTGCATGACGGCAGCAGGGCAGACGAGAGCATGATGTTCATCAATGGGATTTAAAAAGGATTGAAGATTATCCTACATGCATTAACTTTGGCGTAATATGGTGCAAGTATAAGTATTCATCAGGACCACGAAGACTTAAAACCTTAACATTGCCACACAGTATGTTCCGAACAATTCACAACAATGCTTAAATAATAGGGGTATAGAATAATACACAATCTCGTCTTCTCTCTTTATAAGGTGTTTCCTGCATGTTTCATGTTTGGATGTAGTTAAACGTGTTAGGCTAGACTGCTCTATGATGATGAGCAAAATTTGAAGAGTAGTACAATGGTAATTTTAACATTCATTATGATATGATAGGAAAGAAGACGATTAAGATATGCTATATCTGTACATCTAATCTAAGTACACCCAACAACTCGATAATCCAATGCGTAGGGTAGCTTTCAAGTACCCAAAATCGGAATGCATTATTATGAGACGTATTTTCAGTGTGAGATACAGAAATGAAGTCTTTCAAGTAGCAAACTAACGAATGTTTGATGACTAAGAAATTTGTTACTTATACAAAACACCGTGTGTGTTAACCATTACTATCATCATTGTTCCATTAGAAGACAAAATTACGTCTGTGATATAACTCTAGAAGCAACAAAGACGTGTTTCTTCTGCACTGCCCTTTGGGTGCGGGTCACGCTGACTTTAAAAATTGTTTGAAACTTTTGTGAAGCTAAATCTTTAATGGGTGAAAGGGGAGAACCAAAAAGTTGTGGGTGAGTGAGACAAATTCTGTGGATACAAAGTCCTTTTGAAGTGGAGAAATGAAGGCTATTGGTAGCCGAAACGGTGTTAGGATGCCAGTGTTTTGGAAGCAAATAAGGTCTTCCTTGGCATGGACAGTTTTTACTCTTTGTTTCACTGCTGGAGCAGCTTTAGAATATGGACGTAAGTAAAGTCTTGTATACTCCAATTTGAGCATTTGAATATAAGTAAAAATGTTGATGTATTCCTTAACAGCGTCATTAGAATACCTGGTTCGTGACGTTTCCAATTCCGGGACACAGCCAGAACCAAGAGAAATCTTTTTGGAATCCTACTTTCCAAGCCATTCCGTAACTATCCCTTTGGCTAATGGAACATCGTCTGCACCGGTGTACAACATCCATCCAAATGGAGAGTTTCTTGTTATTGCCCCGGAAAGTCATGGAATCATGGTTGTGATCCAACAGCTTCGTTTACGAACCAGTGTAATCTACTCAGAGGAGGAGGACGCGACATTCCTTAAATGTCGAGACTTTATCAAGTTCCAAGCTGGAAACCAGACTTCATTCAAGACTTGTGGCCATGTGTTGAAATACTCGAGAGAAGGGAGTCCAAGAGGTCTACTGGGACCTCGAAGTTTCCTCACAGATGAGAGGCAGCTAACTATTCGCATTCACACGGATAAGACGCTAGCAGATCATGACTATGGGTGGCATGAGACCATCGCTGTGGAGCTTGTTATTACTGCCTACCAAAGTAGGTTTTAAATATTCATGTGTTTGTTTGGAAATACAGTTTGGTCGGAAATGATTAACATGCAAATTCAATGTACTTTTGATGAATGCAGGATGTCCAAAAACGTCCTTTATGACGCAATGGGTGAAGTGGACTGGGAACTCGCGAATCAGGTCATGTTCTCCTAGTGAAGATCTAGTTTGCGTTTACACCGAAAACTTTTGTGACGGTGTGATGAACTGCGGAGTAAAGGGTCCATTTGGTCACATGGGCTATGATGAACAAAACTGCAAAACATCCAAAGCCGTAGGTCCACAAGACCCTGCCATTCGTCCGCAACCCATTCCTCCTACTTCAACGGTTGTGCCACACATTGGTGTTAACACGCCCTATGTTCCTCCAGCAAAGAAGACGCTGAGTCCATTGTATCTCATTTTAATCTTCAGTGCTGTGGTTCTCCTTGTTTTTGGAGCCTGTACGTGGCTAGCAAAAGCAAATGAGAAAAAGTTTCAACATACAGTTTACCGATTCTCGACCATGAGAAGAAATAGACGAGCAAATAGCAACGGTGGAAATGCTCGAAGTGAGCAGGCTACCCCAGAAAATAATGAAACTTCTCTGAGCAGGTCAGTCAGTAGAATGCTTTTTCTTTCACCACATCAATAATTAATCCCTTGAAGTAAAAATCTAAAATAGAAATCTCCTTCCAGAGTTCCAAGTGCCCCACCCACAAACTCTGCACTGGCCATAGGTAGTAACCCAGGGGGAATAGGAACTGATCCGTCAACAGAAGGACCACCACCTTATGATGACCTTTTCCCAAGTGCTCCTCCGCTTTCTCATACACCCAGCCCGACTCCAGCCAATACTTAAATTGCTGTGAATTTGGAAAGTCTTTAAATGTTATTTCTAGTTAGCAATCAACCTAATGTAACATACAGTTGAAATCAAGCACTCAGGAAGGACCTATGGAGGACCATACTATACTCTCAATCTCATCTCATTCCATTCCAACAAATTCATCGGGGTTTGCTTTTGAGTATCAATTTTTTACTGTATTGTTATTCCATCCGTACGTTGGGAAGGAAATAATGCGCACAATTAAAAAGCTAAGGACTTTCAGAAGACGGAAAGGATAATTTTACAGATCATCCCTCTATCCATCCTAAAAACACCTACCTTGTTAAGATTGGAAGAGAATGAGATCTACTCTAGTTTGAAACAAAAGTCTTCAATATGTATAACAGAAGTCAAAGGTTTTCATATAAATTATTTCTAAACAATTTTTGCTCAGTTCAAATCTGTGAGGTTTTACCAAAACCCAGTTTCAAATCGCATTTAATTAATTTTACGTTTTTTGTTTTGTGTATAATTTTAGTTAAGTTACTAGTCAGAGTCGGCATCTAGGAAAACTAAACGTTTGTTTTGTGGTACTCATTTCTGTTCAGCTAAAAGTGATATTATTTTATGACAATTTTCCTGTCACCGGATGGCAGTCGACAATTATTAAAGGAGACATGAAATGGCAGTTTTTGAAGAATGAGTATGGCTCAGAATATACCAAGTTGCAATAATGTTAGATACAATCTTCCAACCCAGCATTGTTTTCTTTGATCGTAAAATGGAGCAATCTGAGAGAGTCAATTAAATTTAAGTTAACAATCTTCCATAATCAAATACTGACTTGTTGCATGCTATACGAATACGAAACTTTGGGATTGTTTTCATATTTGAAGTTACTCATGAGTTTAGAATATTATAATCATAAGAAATTAAGATAAATTTTAGATGAAAAGTTTCTTTTTCGGTTTGTGGTATGGTATACGTGATACTGTTTACAAGTATTGAACACTGCTTTTTCCAAGAACTGCTTTGGAACAACTTTAAATGTACAAACAAGGCAAACGAATGAGTATGAGCAAATGTGTCTTTTTGATACATGACTATCCATTTTTTACGAGTTTGACAAGTGGAAAAATGAGCAACCGACGACAATTAATAAAAACTAGTGCGACCAAGAAATGAAGTAATTCACAGTGCCGCAAACTGATCTCAAAACGAAAACAGTGTATATAATTCTGTACATAGCAGATAAGTTAAGGCATACATGAATTTTAAATGTTTCACAGCTAAATCAAATAATACAAACAAATTGAATGTGTAAATTGTAAGTTACAATGAATTACTAAAATAAATCAATCACGAGCCATACAAAACTGTTGGTTGCAAATTTATTTTCACATGTAGAACATTAATTTTGCAAGATAATGAGGGATTAGAAGGAGCTTTGCTTGCTGACATCGCATCTTACTAATCGCTATCACCAACACCAATCACCAAAGTTAGATACTCACCTCAAATATAAAACAGGTTTTCAAAATGCGGCTGAGGCTGAAAAGCATTAATACTAGCGTAATTATTTGCAAAATCCTAAAGATCTTCTTCTCTTTCTGCATGCTTTTTGCACTCCATTTTGCATTACATTTGACATTCATTTGGGATACTATGAGAAGCCAAGTTTCAAACAAAGAAGCGTTAGTGTTGCTTTCATTCCGTCGTAAAGCAAAATATATGCACGCACAGGCGTCTTGTTTTATGAAAAACTTGTTTTATTTGACCTTAAAAAATATTGAACATGTTTTGTTGACTTGCATTCGCAGTGTACACAGTCTATTGCTACGTCGCAATGTACATAAAGTATCCATCCATATAAAATTATTTGTATGAGCTACATTATCATCATGATTCTTTAACTAAACCCAAACGTAGGTAAAAGTAAATCGCTATTAGGGACAGGAGCCTACTTTCCGACTTCCTGCCTGAGAACATTATAAATTTTGATCGACCCTCATCTAATCGAATAAAAGTGTCTTCAATATTTAAATACCTAGTTTCTTTCAAAAAGGACTTTCACCATTCACCACTTTGTTCATAATAATAATAAAAAAGGATCACAGGATTAGATGCTTGCTTGCTTTACATGACTCTCCTTCTCGTTTAACAATTCCATAAATTGATATTGGCAGTATCGGCAATAACATCGACAAATGGAAGCTTAGCCCCACCATTACCAATACTTGTTGTTCCATCCTTTACAAATTTGTTGCTTGCCAAAGAAATCA
>JAQGAP010004519.1:0-10349 GCA_034697805.1 Orchesella bifasciata
TGGCTGATTCAGGCTCCCAGCAGCCGGCGGCCGTATACAGCCGGAATCGGCCACCAGCGGCCGGGTGGCGCAGACTGTATATGATTCGGAGGACAAAGCTAGAAAGTCGGTTGAGTGTGCCAAACGAATGTACGCTAAAAATGGAATAAGATATTTACTCATAAGTCCCACTCTTGTGTATGATTCCACGTCACAAAATTTTTTGTCGGAAATTCATTTCACAAGACATCCAAAATAAACGTTATGTTGTTGAAAGGTTCTGCCTTCAAGAATGTTTTGAAAACTTCACTTCATGATAATTGCGTATAAAATCATTTTACGTGTGCAACAAGCAAAGTAAGTATATAGTGACGATCTTCAGCTTTTCGCTTCACATTTATTTTTGCTGGAGTAGATGAGTTACAACCGGTTTTCTGCTAACAATGAAAGCGGTTGTTATAAGGCATATGCCATATAAGTTCACGTTCAGTTTTGTGTACCATGTCATTCCTTACGACTTAAAATATATTCACCTTTACCTTTTCAGATACGGAATAAGGTGTATTACGTATATTTAGATAAGACCTCTCGTTCACCTTAAAAATGCCATAGTTCATGTTACGATGAAAATATAACTATAATAGTAGTGTGATGATTCCATCGTCTTCAAACACACAGTTTGTCCACTTTTTACTGTTTTGGTACCAGCAGCTACAGCACATGTCAATTAAGAAAGAGGTTTTAATGAGATTTTAAGTGGTTTAATAACGATTTAATCAAATTAAACCTGCTAAGCTTTCGGAATCCTTCATCAGGGCTCATAATGAGAAACATGACTTGCAAGTGTTGGAAGTGTTAATAATTAATAGTTTTTAATTTAAAATTTCCAGGATATTTTACAAACAACATAATTGTGGGTGTACGTCTTGTAACTAAATAATAATTTTAATAAATCCTACAGAGTAATATACGAAGAAGACCTGAGATAAATATAAAATAATTTTTCCATTTGCTAGGTTGGATGGCATGTTTCTACGTTGCTCAATATCTCAGGCCAAGTTAAAAAGGTGTCTAATGTGGAAATTGTTTCTTACACGTCATAAAACATTCGCTTTGCTAACATAAGTAACAAATTGAATCCGTCTTAATGACAAAATGCTTAGTTGGACTGCTGAGAACGTTTTGGCTTCCAAACATTAGAACTGTGTTGGTAATGAAGTTTTAAAAAATGATTAGGATTTTTTACTGTGAGTTGGTAATGAAGTTTTGAAATATGATAGTTTTTACTGTTTTCGTAAATACATGCTGCCTGAAAAATGACATTGCTTCTCTGTCTTCTTGTCTTGAACATTTTCCTGTAACAGATGGACTACAGCTATATCTATAACGTCGATTTTGCAAACAAAGAGGATAGTTCATTAATTAGCCGATAATAAAAATGTTCCACTTTCTCTCTTCATACCCTCTATCTATTACGAACCGGATGAGAATATCCTCCAATAACCAGCCAAATCACACAATGTTTCTTAAAGCTAAGCTGTGTGCTATACGAATAGCGTGTATAGGCAGAATGGTAAATCTATTTCCTTTCATAACTTCGGATTTCGAAAGAAACTACTAAAAAGTCTAAATGGAAGTCTGCAATTCCTTTAAAACACTTGAAAGCTACAGATTCCTGCAAATTAGGCATACATATACATTATTAATTTTGTAACCTAAAGGACATTTCTTTCAACGACGTAAAATATTGACTTTCACCTTCAGTATAGTGGAAGGAGAACTTTTACAAAAAAAATGCAAACGACCGAATTATTGCATACTTACTTGACAACTAGGAGAGAAGACAAATTTCGTGTTCACTCACATTAGCAGGATGAAGTCCAAAAAGATACAAGGCAAGAAGAAAAAGACCCAATAACAATAGTGGCACGACACACAGAAGGTACAATGTATATGCAGACATGTTGAATCGAATTGTAGAATAATTAACACATGAATTAAAATATAAACGCTTGTGTACTACACAGTACGTTGGATAAGAGTTTTGTAAAGCTCGAGGAAATTAGCTGAAGATAATCGCAGTGGTTCAGTTCTCATATAATTATCAAACTATTCCGAACGTTTAATAAAGTTGTATTACATTGCTGAGAATCCTTCTCCTTCGCGTTTCACTTTTTTACAGTTTATCGTTTAAAAATACGTCATCCAACAAACCTTTCTGGTTAACAGCTATAAAATTTTGGGACACGTATATCAAAAAACAACTCTCGGAGTAGTAGTACAGACATAAAGAAAATGAAGAGTAGAAGTAATATGATTATTATTTGAATAGATTGCTTATGTTGCTGGCATCTTTAACTGACTGTGTACCGAGATTGTATTTGCAAGGTTTTAGCTGTAGTAAGATTTCTGTTTGTGTCAACAATCACTTCAACTTTGTTTGCCTCCACGTCAGCCATTGTAGCAGCAAATTCAGTCAATCAAGAAGATTTAAAATTATTGTTTTGAATTCGTCTTACAATATGACATTATGCATGTACATAATTGTAAAATTGCATGTAAAATCATTTACCACACACTCGTAATATATCTTGCACTTAAATTCAGTATGCCAATTATGCACAATGCCAACGGAAATGAAAAGTGACTGGTAAAAAAACAGGTATCTAAACTGACGTGATATGTACTGGAACTTCCAGTCTGGAAGTACGGTACTGTACTGATGCTTATCCAATAATGATCCAAAGCTTACGGAGGTGAAAAAGAGAACACTTCTGTATGACAATCTTGAGCTTTTTGCTTAACTCTGATTTTTGCTGAAGTGAGTCACGACTGGTTAGGCGAATAGTTTCGGTAGCTTTTGCTAAAGTGAACACGGTAGGGTTGTCAATTGATCAGAACGTATACATAGCCCCTTATCATTCCGTACGACGCGACGTAAAATGATTTCACTTTCACTTTTACACTTTTCAGAGACATAGTTTTACAAGCAAATCACATCGTGACTCCAGTCATATTTTACTGTCAAAACTAAATCCAAAACTACCACTTAACACCGTTTAGAAAGATATACTTGGTAGTACAAATTATCAATTTGAGGAGACGAAGTACAGTGTAACATAAACTTGAACGCTTTTCTGCAGCCGGAGTTTTGCTGGAATACAGAAATAAACTACGTCACGTGAACGGCTACAAGTTGCGTATAAATAGCGTTGGAGGAGACTTTAGTATTCATTTCCATTCAATACTTTGCAGTTTGAAACTGAGTCGTAGATTTAAAAAATATTTAATAGCCGAGAAGCCGTTCCAATTTCAAACTAAAAATAAACTTGAAAGTTGCAGTGTACAAACCTTGCAGGCTAAAACCAAAATTACTTGGATTTACCACATTTAGGGTCTATGAAACACAGGTAGTGTGTTATGCCTGAGAAAAGGAGGAGTATTAAATAGAGTAGCAAGATTAATAATATTACAATTGACTTCTTTCTATTAGATCGCGGAGCTCCAGTAGTATTCCATCGCATTAAACCCCAAACTTGCGTTTGTTTCCACGTCATGAATTCTTGGTCGGAAATTCATTTTGAAAACTATGGAAAACTTTTGAGTTAACTTACTGAAACGTTCTGACTTGCAACAATTTTTTTAAACTTCACTTCATGGCATAAAGCGGTTAAAAGTTTTTTAGGTGTTTAAAACAATAAAAATGAATACATTTTAACGAATAGTGCATCACAGCCTACATAGGAAGTGTCTGGGCTATTGGATGTCAAAATAGGTATTTAAACTGAAGTGATTTGTGCCAATAGGCGTGATGCTTGTTTGAACTGATCCATCGTGAACGAGGATGAAATACAGTTTGACACTTCTCTATAATCTGTAACGATTGTGAACTTTTTTCCTCTCTATGGATTTTACTGGAATAAAGATGTTACGATTGGTTTGCGGCTAAACTTTTGCTGGATTTTCCTAATATTGAAAACGGTTACTTGATCATCAGAACCGTGAAATAGGCATTTAATCTGTTTTACCTACCCTTCTAGTCATTTCTGATGACTTACACTGATTTCACTTTCACTTTTACGCTTCCATAGACGGAAGAATGTATAGAGGGTAAATGAGTGAAGTCAAAGCTCTCGTTCGCGTTTTCCATGCAAATCCCAAAACTCACTTCGTCCACATTGTCAGAAATAAATCTCTAACAAGGTATACTATTCGGTGCCTCGAGGTATAGTGTTTGGAGAACAGTTTTTTATGCCAATTCTGATGGTGTATTCAGTTTTTCGTAAAATTCAATTTCCAAATTTTTACGACTACTTTTTTATTTGTCAACAATCCTTATTTTGTTGCATTTTACCTGGTTGACAGTAAAAGTAAAATAATTAAATTTCACCTTTACATATAATACACAAGGTGGGTTACTTCACTTCGCGATACTTAAGTTAAATTGATGTGCTGTTTTATTCTAAACTTGTCTTCATCTTGGAATATTATTTGGGAGCTGACATTCATACACAAGTAGAACTTGAATCGCATGTTGAAATGCATCGTTTAATTTATATTTAATTTTTTTTTCATATTACAGCTCGCTCTTTACAAACACTCGCGATTACAATTTCTGTAGGTACACGTCATGTTAAGTGGAATAGTGGGGTAGGGAGAAAACACTATTTTTCCTTAGTCAACTGAACTTTCACAGAAAATGTATTAACAGAATTGCTACATAAATGTACGAATATTTATGATAGTTTAACTGCTTATTTCCAGGGTGGAAATAATTGACAAATTTCTGGTCCACTCCCAGCAGTATGTAGGTCTAAAAGATAGAGTGCAAGAAGTAAAAGGCTTAGTATTAGTAGAGGCACCACGCACACAAGATACAATGTGAATGCAGACATGTTGAATCGATTTGTATATATAAAATAATTAATAATAATTGTATTCTTCACAGCAAGGTGTATCAAAGTTTTGTAACAGTAGAAGAAAATCGCGTATCCATATGGTTTTCAAATTACTCCGAGGTTTACAAACGGTTGTGTTCATTTGCTAAGAGTCCTTCGAGTTTGAATTTTTTCCATAATTTATCGTTTAAACTTGCGTTACACAACAAACCTCCCTGGTTAACAACCATAAAATTTTGGGACCCATATGTACAACGCCAGGAGCAGTAGTACAGACATACAGAAGATGCCGACCAAAAATAATGGGTTCATTATTGTAAATAGATGCTTTAGCCAGCTCATATCACTGACCTTGTACCGAGGCTGTGTTTGCATGGTTTGAGCTGTGGCAATAATTTCTTTTACGTCAAAAGTCTTTTCCATGTCAGCCATTTTTAGTAGAAAAGTCAGTCGATCAAGAAGATTTAAAATGATTGTTGAGTTGACCTTACAACACGATAATTATGCATGTAATTTTTTAAAAATTCACTCGTTAAATATCTTGTACTTAAATTCAGTAAATTAAACACAATGCTGCACAATGTCAACGTAAATGGTGTCAATAAATTGATGCGATATGTACTACAAGAAGTGATGCTCTTTTGATGTCGATCCAAAGCTTAAGGAAGTGAAATAGAGAGTGACGCTTCTGTAAGATAATCTTGAGCTTTTTGCTTAACCCGTAAGGCGAATAGTTTTAGTAGCTTTCGCTAACAGTGAACACGGTCGTAGGTTACCCGATGATCAAAACGTTGGCATAATCTATTTTCCTTACCCTTCAGGTCATTCCTTAGGACTTGAGTTGATTTCGTTTCCACTTTCACACTTTTTCGATGACAGGGGTTTACATGCAAAATATCAAGACTCCAGCCATATTGTCAGAAATATATCCGTAACTACCACTTCACACCATTCAAAAGATAACTCACTAGTGGAAAATATTACTTTCCTGATCGTACCCACCTATATAAAACTGGTGACCGCAATGTCTCATAGTATCAATATTCCATTTTAATGTACTGAGGATGGCAATAGATCTTTGGTTTGTTAACATCTAAAAAAGATATAGTCGTGTACCATACTTATAAATCTTGGAATTTTTACTGAAGCAAATGGACCATCATTGTAGTTTTTTTGTATTTCAGTGGATTTGATTGATGTTAACAAAAGCTGAAAGAACAATTGTCTGGAGTAAAAATGCAAATTAATTTTAAAATGTCAATAGAATAGCTAAATTTTTGCGCTAACCCGAGAGGAACTGGAACTTCCGATAGAGAAGACAGAGATTCTCAAATTGTGTGTTGTTTAGACAAGCTGGGAACAGATTGTGATGGTACAGCATTTTTCCATTTCCTTTCATGATTTGGGCTTGGAGAGCACATACTAGATTTCTGAATGGAAGTAATTCCTTTGTGAAACAAGTGAAAGCTACAGCTTTTGGGGCATGCACAACTACTGTGTATATAATCTAACCTGCTGTGCATTTTGTGCACGTTAAAAAATTTGACATTACAACTATTTTCATAGATGGTAAAAGGTGTATATTGATATATAAATAAATTATCCCATCATATATCAATTTCCCAATCCGTTATGTGCTCACTACATGAAAATCGTGCCCAAGTGGAAGAATGGTGATGAAATAGTAACAACATATGAAAGAGATCTGAAGTTTTTGACTAAATTAGGCATAGGCAATTTCCGTGATATTTTGTGTTTTATTATCGCTGTCTCTGCGCCTTCGATGAGCTCAGGTTCTGGTTGTAAGGCCTAGATGCAACGCAGAGACGATAATTCAATATTCAATTCAAATGCTAGTACTTTCGGCAAATCAGCACAATAACGCTGAATAAATACTAACTGTAGCACAACAAATATACTATAATTAGTATAGGAAACAGAGCAATTTATTAAACACCAAAATTAGATAAATAGCAATCAAATCAATTCACAATTATTCCCAAAGAGTAAAGACAAATCAAATCCAAACTGACTAGCCTGAATGATCATGCGATACTAGATCCAAATATAATCCTTCCATGCCCTTTCACCTCAAAATCTCACCGCCATTTCCTTTCCGAAAGCAATCAGAAAAAGATCCGTACATATACACAATATCCTAATTTATACGCATGCCTAATGAATCAACAAAGGACATACATAGTACTATTTGTTCCTAAAAATCATACAAATGCATAAAGATAAATTTAAGGTATGTTTCTGTCTTCTCTCTCAGCTAAAATTACCTTAAGGCTTTTTAAAGACTATTTTAAAGGCTCATAAGATTTCTAAAATCGGTAAATTGGGGTAATTCTGGATGAAACGATGAGAATAAATGCAATTAATTTTTAAAAGATGTAGGTGGATTGATTATTTTTATTAATCAGATTCAACTCATTTTCCTATTTTTCAGACTGTTTTCGTAATATTTTACAATGTAATGCTAGAAAGTTGTTTTCGAAGACATTAATATTCTCTAGTTTACAACACTACCTGTCGTCGAAATAAATTGAAGGGTTACGGTTGGAATTAAAAGAACCTGTGAGTTTTATTTGTCCTATTAAATCACATTTTTGTGGGCTTCAACAATACTGCAAACTTAATTGATATAGTTTTCAAAACACAGAAAACGTATTAAGATCCCTTTTATGTTGAATATGATTTTTTTTCATTAAGACATTGCTAATTTTTACTTAATTAAATCATGAATGGTGTCACTGTTTAGAAGAAAATAGGACAATTAATATCCATACTCAATGGCAAAAACTTGAAACGCAACTTCATTAAATATTAGATACTTTCTTACAAGGAACGATACTAAGTTTTTATAACATTAGCTCAAATCACATTGAAAAGTCACACTGCACAACATTTACAGCAAACGAACACACAGGAGTTGCTTCAAGAGGCTTCAGCACCATTTCAGTTTTCACTTGCCTTACGTTTCCAATTCAGCAAAACTGCACCCTTGAGGGTGAAGTAAACTCATTCAAAACTGATATGTAAACGGTAAAAACCACGAGAAACAAATCGGCAAGCTGATCAAACAATATGAACAGTACAGAAATGAGCCGCATTGTATCCAGGTCGAATCCAAAATATCAGTAATAGATGGGTTGAAAATGGTAAGGTAAGGATAATAAAGAAAGAGGTACTGCATGAACCACGCAGCTAAAATGAAAACAAAGTAGGAAAATACTAAACGTGTATAATGATACAAAGTTTTGATTGTGAAAATTGAGTTCATCCTGACTGAATAGGGATGAATAGTTTCCCAAATCATGTTTAAGTCTGTAATAAATAAAAGTATGAATATTTGTTCCAATTGCCTCCAAATATTTTTTCACAGATTATTTAATTACCGCATAATAGTAAGCAGTTAGATGCTAGAGCGTGAGCTGCAATGCAAATGCTTGTTTCTTCAAAAATATCTGCTTCGGCAAGTATCTATAAGTATAAATGATAAATTAATGAATAATAATTTGCAAGTTTTTTATTTGTCGTTTTCCAACTTTTACCTGTTTGCAAAACACGCTCGAACTCGTTCTGCAACTTTCTTTGACATCAGACCGAAATTGAAGAGAAAGTTCGCACAAAAAAATAGCATTAAAGTCCAGGATATTCATTAGGAGTATCGTTAAGACAAATCTAAAATCCACATCCGTTTCCATTTCCAGATTTGGCGTTGGGGTAATCTGCCACATAATGAGTAAATTCATAAAAATGAAAGGATACTTGATACAACACAAAAAATGTTAGCAAATAACGGTTTTGCTTTTAAAATACCGTTCTAGTTGGGCGTCAGCGAATTTTGTGGGGAATGTGTAACAATGTAGAACTGTGAGAGAGGATGTACAGCTTTTCTCACCTTCAAATGACAACTAAGCAGTAATTTTTTAAGCTTTCCATTGTCTAGTTTCAATTTGAGCCCCTATCTTTACCTGAACCGTCTGCGTCAGTTCAGCTTTCTCATATTATGTAATATTACCCACTAATCTAATCCGTTCCTTTAAAACATAAACAAGTGGGTAAAGCTGTGGTCGCTCCGCTTTCTTATGTAAATAATTGGTGTTAAACGCTTCGTAATATGGTGAAGACCAGGGAAAGAAATATGGAGCAATTTGTCATATTTACTAGATTACATAGCTGGTTGTTAATGTTTGTCAAACTCTAAGGCTGTATTGCAATGTGTTTGGCGTGGTTATAGTTTATAATGCGTCATTAAACAATTCTACTTCGTTTGCATCTACCTGAGCAGCAGATTGAATTGGGCTTAATGAAAAAATAATTGAGTTGAATATGTTGAGAAGCTTTTGGCTTTATGTAATCAAGGACTATTCTGGTAATAAAGTTTTTTAATTACTTGTTTTTTTTTCTGCTTTTACATATTATGATCGAAACCTATTTTAAGCAGCAACATTTGATAAGCAAAAACAGCTTTCCAAAAATGCTGTTTTATTGACTACCATACTGCTCAAGAAGCGTGTATGTGCCACTTTCCAAATTATTGAACGAAATCGACACGAATTCATCACAAGTTTTACCCAAACTGACGTGCTAAGTACGTACTTGTTGGCTGCAGATACCCGAGGCTTGGAGAGATGAAATAAAGTGTAATGCTTCTCTACAACAATCTTCAACGTTTTCGTGTAGCAGATAGACTGAATGGATATATGAAACTAACTTAAATTGACAGGACTTTAGCAGATTATTGACTAAAATTATATTAATTTTAGCAGCCTTCAAAAACATACATACAAAAGATGGGCCACGAGTGTTACGACTATTTTACTGCGCTACTTTTCCCAGTCGATTTCACAAACAGTGAAAACGGCTGATCAATTGTCCTGTTTTAAAAACATTTAATTTCTCTCTCTTCATCTCTTATTGTGGAATGTAGGACAACTTCCTGGAGTAACCAGTCAAAATGTTATGATGGCGAAACAGTATCCAATTATCTGCATTAACACGAAGTGAACTGTTTCTTCAATTTCCGGAATTTTACCAATGCACACGTTTTGTTCAAGCTACGTAGAATACGAACAGGTCGCACTCGTAGAGCGTTTATCCATTTCCGGTCATCTTTTGGGATTTTGAATGTACATACTAGAGGGGAAAATGTCATTCCATTTAAAAAGCGTGATAGAAACAGATTGTTATATGGATAGACATCTAATGTGAATGTTGCAACGCACAGTACCCAGTTGAGGGTATATGATTGGTAATGTTTGAGTATATGGTCTGTTATACACATAAGATGTATGTGTAGTTGTGAAGAGTAGAATATGTATATTATGATGAATATGAAATGAAAGTATGAAGTGAGTGTACCAGATAAAGATACACGGAGTTTCAAGAAGAACTCCTCATTCCTTCTCTGACTTCGGCTTCGACTGGAAGCAATAGTAGTTTCGTGTTCACTTGTTCGTAGTT
>JAQGAP010004520.1:0-10349 GCA_034697805.1 Orchesella bifasciata
AACGAAAATAATCCGGAGAAAAGAACACCAAAAGAAAGACCCAAAAGAACACCAGGAGCTGTCACAAGCTCATGACTATAAATACCAAACCATATTCCTAATTACACTCTAGTTCCCATGTGGCGTAGTTAATGCATTTAATTATTAGAGCCATAATGTATGAACTAACCAATTTAATATGTCGTACAATGGTTTCCTGGCAGGTTTCCTGACTTCCAATGGACTCAGAGTAACCTATGCAATAGCCAATGAACCTTAATAAGAACCTGGCTGCTCGGAATCCCGAGCGGCGAAATATTGTTTTACGTTTCCGAACTTCTATTACCTTTTATGGTTTCCTCAGAAAACTTAAATACTAAAAGAAACTTACAACTAAAATCCTTAACGTTTCCTAATACTTAAAACTAAAATAAGACAACTAATCAGAACAAAATCAAAATCACAACTGAGAGATGAATGACCAGCAGTCTGCAAGGAAGACTTCTCCTCTTGTGACTTGATGTGCATTCCTATCCTTGATGTGAATGCTCAACATGAGTAATCCAACCTTCATGTACCTTTTTTCATAGCAAGGCAATGTCTGGAGAGTGAACAAGCACCGTCTTACACTCATTACCATTACCTTATGCATACTCCTCATATTTCCCTACTACAATATGCTAAAATGGAGCAGTGCTCCATTACAACGTCCGTAAACACTTAAAACCAACTTCTATTCAATATCACAACCCACATCATCAACGACTTTGAGGTCTCACGGTACCCCGCTTCAACAAATTACACAGATATCAAGACGTATTTTTCGTATCATATCAAAAAACGTTACTAGTGCTCACTTTTGTTTGAAACTAGTGAACCGAAAGCACCTATTTGTCTGCTACAAAAGCTTAAACAGCATGTCAACTAAAATTATTTCAGATTTCACCAAATCTGTGATAGGAGCCCGCTGGAAGTTAACCCGTTGGACAGGGCACGCCACATTTGTTGATTGGGATTCAAATAAGAGAAAGTTCACACGGCTTCCCCCAGCCTTAACATACATGTACTTCAACTCCTGTTTACTAACCTACGGCGGACTAGTCTTTTGTGCAATTTATGCCGTATATTTAGTTGACAAATTAAACGACAATGAGAATGTGCTTAAACCTGTGGACTTTGGTACAGTAATTCTAGGATTTGTGGAGTTGGGTATTCTGATCGTTCTAATCTTTGCAGGCCTTATTGTTAAGAGGCATCGGGACGATCTAAACTATTTATGCAACCAAATATTTCTGTATTCTCAAAGAATCGAAGGTGTGTATTGAGTATTCCTTAAAAAAATACGAGCTTCATTATCTAAGGCTAATAATAACAAATAATCTTATTTTTAATTTCGTTATACAGAAAATATGGTGGCCAACAATTTTCATTTCGGACCAGAACAATTAAGGCACATCAAGGAAATGGATTTTTTAATCGCCTTACTTGCGATTGGAACTACCCTAATGCCACCACCCGTCGTATTTTTCATTCTTACAGACCACGAACCTGCACACGAGATGATTAGGGACCTTTTTGAAATAGATATCTCATTTGACTTTCAATACATTCACTTCATTCTGGCAATTACGTGGATAATCGTAGTCTGCGGTGCTATAGCTTTTCATTTGATGTGCGTGACCATCATATATTTTGAGTTTGCCGTGGTCTGTATCACATCCCTCATTCCAACAAATCTTGTGCCTCACCGTGGACAAGAGAATTTTCGGATGCCAGAGTATCGCGTTCAAACCATAACTTTTGGAGCTATAGACGAAACGGAGGTGGTTAAAATGTACAGAACGCAACAAATGTTTAATGTTCTTGTTAATGATATTTATGCTACGATTCTCCTTTCGGTACATCAGCCAGCTCTCATGGTCGCGATGGTGGGTCTCACTTTTGTGGTGATAGTGTTTTTTGACTTTGTGATTACGGCAGGTATTATTCCCACTGTTGTGTTGATACTCGGATTATTCGGGATATTATTGATTGTCTATTTGGAGTCAAATAAACTGGGCACTCTTGTTGAAATGTCGGAGAATTTTAAAATTACAGCTATACGGTTAAGTCGGAGACGCTCGTTTTTTAGAAAGTTTGCAAAGAGCGTCCCTAGTTTATGCTTTGATGTTGTTCATCCATTCTACAAAGTTACAAGGAATACGTTTGGTGAATTCTTTTCACAATACTTGGATTTCCTAATTACGCTTCTTTTGAATCGAACTGTTTAATTATGTAGACTAATTTTTAACTAGTGGTAATAAGTTTAACTATCTGTTACATGACTTAAACATAAGTACTCACTAATTGCTTTGAATAAATTAATATGAATCTTTACACAAATAATATACCTCGCTCGTGAACATATTCCACTGCCTACTTCTTTCAGCCTAGATCTTAATAAATCCTTTCTTCTTTACAACAAGCTATGCAGGAAGTAACAATTAAACTAAGCCAAATTAACCGCACACTCAAAAAGTAGTTCAAATCAACTTCATCATACTGAAGATTTAATACTCACATTCACCCATTAGTTTGTATGTCAGCATGACATGCCAAGTGGACAGTGGACCACTCATCGCATAGTAGAGTCCGGCTTGTAGTTTGGGATCAGTTTTTTGAGATGTGTATTTAAAATATAGCCAAAAATACTGTTTAATTGAAGCTCCCAAACTAAAATTCTTAATTGTATGTATTACACAGCTTATGGTAGATTGTATATATTAAAAGTATAGATTTCATATATTGTTTGTAGCGATTTTAGGCAACCAGGTGTGAACAGTACAAACCAACGTTTTTCGAGCAGGGTAAATGGAATTTTCGGAATGTAACCAATGTAGATACATATGAACGTGCATACAACCCTTGTTAGTGTAAGGAAAACTTTAATCATTAACGTTTATCAATAATTCATGTTATCATTTATATACCTATCACAAAAGCAGTGTAAACAAGGGTTATGGTAAAAAAAAGCTCACATTGCTCATGTATATGCGACGGCGATTTGTTTCGTCTATAAATTTTTGCAGAAGGAACACAGAGCTCTCTAGATATAAATAGTAATTTAATATTTGCTGAAAATATTTTTTTAAATACTCCTAAACCTCCTTCGACCGTGAATATTTTCTGTTGAATAAAAAACAAACCAAATAATAAATATAACTGAATTCAAACGAACAAAAATGCTTATTTGAATTCATTTGAGAAGTTTCTGACGACATACGACTGGAGGATCTGAATGGCTCTCTCCACCAACTGTTCATAGTGCTCTCCCCAATCGCTCCCAGTCATGAACAACTTGGCTACAACTTCCGCCTTAAAATCCTGACGCCACCACTCCTCCTTCTTTTGCAGAAGAAGCTCCTTCATGGCTCTCTCCAGATTAGAAATCTGATAGCAATGAGAAAGCGCTAGAAGCTCAAACGCAATTTGAGGATTCCCCGAAGGATCCGTTAGGTCACGGTAGTAGATATACTTCAAAAGCGCAGTAACTCCTGCTTTTGTGGAGTTTCTACCCAGCTTTATTGCATTTTGAGGGGGCTCCTCTTTTGCGCCCGCTTGAATCAATGTGGCAAATGCTTCGGAACAAGAATGAAGAAACAATTTGTGGCAAGGGACTCCAGTTCCATCCTCCAAGATCAGCCCAAAGTCAGCGTTTACTGATTCCTCCAAAAGATTCCTGTTCATCTGGGCGAGAGACTGAGGCATATGGAACCCAACGCGCTGATCCCCTTGCTGCAGCAACTCAGCCGTTAGCTCATAATTATATACAAAATCCGGAGACGGGACCCAGCAAGGGTCCAAAGCTTGTGTGAACCGAAACGCTACATTTTCTTGGAGTGCCTCCGCGTTGTTGAGGTAAGACATTTCTAAACAAGAAAACTGTATCAATATCACAAATGAAGAGCTAAAATTGCAAAAGTATTCTCAATGTACCTTGTAAAACTAATGTCTTTCGCAACCCAGCTGGACAGACAAGTCCGATTTCAAGTTTAAGCAGGAACGGATCAACCCCAAGTCCTTCTGACAGTTTTCGAAAGAATGCTCCACTCAAAAATCCTTCCAGTCGCTGTGTCTGTTGAGTGCCATCAATGAGCTCCATCGTCACTGTAAAGTCTGAAACGACTTCCCTAAAAAAGCAAGCAGAGATGCTGGAATTCTTGAGAAAATCTAAATACAAATGGTAGTAACGTGCATCCTTCAACTCACGTTGCATTCTGGACAATTCCCTGAATTCGCTCAAATGCAGTCCGCCCTTCTTCATTTTGATTTGTCAGCCCAAGGTTAACGGCACAAAGAATGGTGGCTTCTGCCACTTGAACTCCTGCTGGACTCCAGTTGTTCTTGAAAGCAAAGGTTAAACTGCCTGGTTGTTTCCTCGCCAAAATCACACTCATTTCGTAAAACTTTATTTTCAAAGCGCGATTATGAATTTGATTTGTTCACTGAAGGGATATGAAAATTCAATTATGCGACTGACTTTGAATAATTGAAGTTGTGGTGAATAGAACGGGCGATGCATTGAAAAATTTCTGTTTTATTCTTGCATGTTTCCTAAAATTATTATTGTTAAATTCGAGTAAAAAGATTCAATGGTAACGGAAAACTGTGAAGCACATCAGCATGTGTGCATCATTTTGGATGGCTGGAAATTATCGTAATATTATTTACCTCATGAAATTTGAAATTCTGAAAGCCGACATGAATTTTTCTTGCATTTATAATATTTCAAATGACCGTAGGTTTATTATTTTCCCGTATGGTAGTACATTAAATCAGTGCTAGACTGGAAGTAGTGTACAACGTGAAGCTATTTTATATCCTTGTTATGCTATTCACGGCCTTTTCCACACTCTTCTTGCCATTTGCATTGAGGTCTGCTTGTGCACCGAGTTCGAGCCGACCTACATTATTTATTGAGAAAATGTTAGAGGTCAATATTTAGATGACATCCCAGCACCTGCTGTTTATTCTGCTAACGCTGCCTATGTCTGTTTCATGTTGGTCATTATTTATTATCAACTTTCTAAAGTTTGCATTACAGCTCTGAAAGTGTAACTGTTCCAGCAACCGTTTCTGTGTAATTGAGTATCAGGTACTGACCAAAAACTTGGGGGTTGTTGATGACAAAATTGTGACGGAAATGTACAGGATTCTGCAATTGTTTAGCAAGTTTTAAACGTGTTTTTGCTTCCCTTCTCTTTCAATTCAATAATAACCTATTCAGATGTAATTTTTGAATAATTGTCGTTGGAGTCGCGGTTGTGGGCATTTTTGCTACTGTGGTAGTTGAATGGTATTGGTGTAAGTGTCAGGGAATGTTTACGAATGTTCTGGCGAGGTTATCAGAAAAGTTAGAAGAGTTACCAGTGGAAAGTCGTATTTTTTCAAGTATGTCTCAAACTGCGGTCTACCAAACTGCATTAATTTTCAAGCGTACCTTCCCACAGTTTATTTAGGGATTGGATTTGTCAATTAGTTTGATGATGTCCCATGACATAAGATAATCAAATAGCTTGTTGTAAAATTGAGTATCAAAGTATAAAGAAATTTAAGTATTTCAAATCAGAGTTGGTTCGCTTGCTCAGCTTGGTCAGCTTGCTTGTTTAATTGTGTTAATGACAAAGCTTCACATATTATTCCAAGTAAAACATTAAGTACGCAAGAGTTAAAAATCTAGTATGAGTTCAACATATTTGTACTGCATATAATTAATACATAATGTACATCGCAGACGGACAATGATGACTATTGAGTATAAACGTAATGCTTTGCATAACAATTAATTTGCATTACTAACAGAAGTGAGCAGTGGGATTTTGGAATCTGGGAATTACAAATTGTTTTCCTTTGCCGTGAATAATGTGACCGACACCAAGTACACCAAAATTTACTCAATCAGGAAATAGTTTGCTTGAGTTTGATTAAAATAATTTTTGTATCCTTTATTATACGTTTATATGAATGAACATAAAAACCAAAGCATTAAAAGTAAATTTTGAACTTTCTACTCCTAAGAACACCGGTATTGACAGAATGATGTTCACGGACATTCCTTGTAACAAAATGATTGCTAAGTACACAAAAAGTTTACATCGCAAATAAGTTTGATAGTACAGGATCGTAATTTATTTGTACAAAGAAGACAACACACCGAAACGGAAAATTTATGACACCAATACTGATTGTTCATGCATTAAAACATTTGACAAGCATTCACAACTGGCTTGCTGGAGGCAGATCGGATAGTACAATATTTGGAATTGAATATTGAGTGAAAATGTAATGGATTCAACCAAAATTGTTACGAAGAGGGAAAAACATGGTAACATATAATACATGAAAAATTTATTAATAAATGATTTAAAAAATTCAATTTATTCAATTTTTAAAAATATCATATGCCAGATATGACAAGTTTTTTGGATTGTTTTGTAAATCTGCCAACACATAAATTAACAATAGCACTCCCATACATAGATACAGCATAAATAGTTTATTCTGCTCGATGAGTTTGTACCACATCCGTATTAGTGACGATGGCCCAGAGTACATGCACAGCTACAGGTACAGGCGTCGACGATACAAAAGACATCACAAGGACGGGAACGACGACGTCTCAGCCACATGGTCCCTCCCATCTTGGCCCGACTTTGACGAGGAACGGTACGCAACCTACGAGAGAAGACGTGTCAGTCGTCGACGGAGAAAAGCTGATTTAGAAAATGTAAGAGAATTTTCAGCTTATTCTCAATACGCCCCAAATTCTATCATATCTTTAACAAACTCATCTCCTTTCAGATCGCCACAGGAAGTGCTGACATCGACTTGGCATCCGCTTCCCTCGTCGCCTCCAACACATCTGTCACCTCCCCACTAGATGACACCGAAACTGGAGGAGAAGATGAGGAGCCAAGACAGGCCTGGAGCAATCGCTGTGAATTCCTCTTCTCCATGATCACGATGTGCGTGGGTCTCGGAAACGTGTATAGATTTCCATTAATCTGCTTCAAAAATGGAGCCGGGGCCTTTTTGATCCCATATTTGATTATCATGGTTTTTGTCGGAAGACCACTTTACCTAATGGAGTTAAGTATTGGGCAGTTTTCGACGGCAGGTCAAGTCAAATGCTGGAGAATGTGTCCGCTATTCAAAGGAGTAGGATTTGGCTCGGCTGTTGGCTGTTTCTGTGTCATAACCTACTGCAGCTCGATCATGTCCACCACAATTTATTACATGATTGTCTCCTGCCAGGCCGTCTTGCCGTGGACCCAGTGTGATCCGGAGTGGGCCACCCAAGAGATTTGTGATCAGATTGCGGAAGCAGCTAGAAACGGTACGAGTCATAGGACCGTCGCAAATCTCCCCAGATTATATTATGAGTAAGAAGTGGTTCGTCTTTTTACACACTTTTCTTCTTCTTCTTAACTCCAGTTTCAGTTGTTTCCTCTTTAATTTTGCAGGAGAGCTACGTTCAATGAATTAAGCAACATCGACAACGGAATCGGTATGCCCAATTGGAAACTCAGCCTCTGCTTGCTAGGGTCCTGGTTGATCATCCTTGCGATTTTATTAAAAGGAGTGGAGACATATGGAAAAGTCGCTTATGCAATCTCATTGTATCCTTTTCTCGTTCTGTTTATACTCCTTGGCTTCAGCACCACGAAGGAAGGAGCGTTTGATGGAATGCTCTATTTTATTACCCCACAATGGGAAAAAGTTCTTGATCCGAACGTTTGGGTTGGTTTCAACGTCATTTATAATTATAAAATTAAAGAATTAAATCGCTTTAAACGCAGATTAATTAATTAAAACTAAATAGTTTGCAGCAGCAGGACAAGCATTCTTCTCCATCACCGTTGCATACGGCTCTGTCATCAACTACGCCAGTTACAACGCATTTCACCAGACCATCTACAATGACGTCATAATCGTCAGCATCGTGGACACCTTTGCAAGCTTCCTAGCTGGCGTTTCCGTGTTTGCAGTGCTCGGCTATTTATCCGTCGAACTTGAGTTGCCAATTGAGGAGGTGGTGAGTTCTGGACCTGGTCTACTTTTTGTCAGCTGCTCCGACGCAATATCAAATTTCCCCATTCCTCAGCTATTCAGCGTCATGTTTTTTCTCATGGTGATGATGCTCGCGATTGGCGTGACGGTGTCTTACATCATGGCCATCAGCTCTATTATTCACGACCAGTTCCCGCAAATTAAGCTGATCTATTTAATCATGGGCATTTGTTTAGCTGGCTTCCTCTGTGCGCTAGTTTATGTCACTCCTGGAGGACAATTTGTTCTAGTTCTTGTGGACAATTTTGGAAGCTGCATCAACATATACATCTTGGCTACACTGGAGAGCATTGGCGTGGCTTGGGTGTATGGACTAAAGAATTTCGTGAGGGATGTCGAGTTCATGTTCGGTCGGAAGGTGGGATGGTACTGGAAAATTTGCTGGGGAGTCTTTATTCCCGTGTTTCTGTTGGTGGTTATGGTTTACGCCTTTGCCACCCTGAAGCCACTGGAATACAATGGACAAGAGTTTCCTACAAAAGCGTTAGGTCTGCTGATTGCGATTGAAAAGTAGACTAAATGTTTCTAATTAGTTAAATGTGTAATTTTTTGTTTGCAGCATGTGGCTGGGCTCTAACAGCGGTTAGCCTCATTCCTGTGCCGATTGCAGCGGTTTATGCCATGTACAACTCGACTGGTACGCTGAAAGAAAGATTTTTGAACTCGATCAAGCCGACTTTAGATTTTGGGCCAAAGCATCCAAGAGACAGGGCGGAGTGGGAGCTCTACAAAGAAGGGAAGCTGGAGTTGTATGATAACATAACGGAAAATGAAAATGACGCCAGTTTAAAAAAAGAAGATACTCGTACACTGACTGAAGTGCAGCAGGCAATGGTTCAGAGTCAAATCGATGAAAATGATATTTAGTCACATGATATATTTATATATTGCACCTAACACGACGAATAAAATTGGTTGGCAGAATTGAAATACTTTTTTGTGAAGTTAATGACATTATTTATTGTAGTCAACCCACTACAGGTATTTTGTAACTATTTATAAGTGCAATAATAACACGGAACTTGGTTCAGACCTACATTAGCAGGTATAGTATATCAGGGGAATAAATAAAATAGTACGGCTTAAACATAGCAAAAAATCAACTATCATTTAGAATACACGCTGTACACAATTTTTCAACATTGCAATATATCAGCAATTATATACTTTGGTACGAATGGAAAACCATTATGACATTCATATTATCATGTAAACCCAAAATAACTCTTCAGAGTACACTCACCACAGAAGACAGTTGACTGAAATGTTCAAACATGTGCAGTGGTAGTAAAGGGATTTATCATTTCTATTCCAACTACTTATAACTACTAGGAGTCTTATTCATTGGCTATTGATTGCAAAACGTAGCATTTAATTCATGCTTATTGTATTATTAGCCTATACAAAATCTATGCTTTGTGCGTTTTTCTCAAGACTTGTGCAGTATTAATGAAACTCGTACTACAATGAATGGAGATGCGAAAGTAATTTACATTGTTGACCTGCCTGTAGGTTAAGTAGGTGAAGTAAAAGCTTTCAGACGAATTTGAATTTTGAAGACCAACAAAGCATGTAAGAAATCAAGTTCCTAAGTTCATGATAACATGGTGCTTTGTCTCCTTTCACTGAGGTGCGGTTTTCTTTTTCACGACGACACGTAATGTGATGGATCACCCACAACTTTGACAAAAGATTTCGATTATTCTTAGGGTAAAGACTCGAACTGAGGAAACAACAGAATGAGGAGTTAAACAAACAAAAGAATTAATGACAAATAAATGACTCACTTTATAAGGGAGGTAAAATGTGCTAAAAGTAATGGATTTAATCATAAATCTGGAACGTAACACTTATGATTTTAAAAGTTTGCTATTCATGTTGAATAGGAAAACTTAAAATGTGCTGATTATGAAGATTTATGGATAATTTGCTCTTTGTCACAACGTATAATATTTTTTCTAATTTGAAAGACTTTAGCCATATCAAGTCCTGTTCGTCACAACCTATGACTAATATTTTCAATATGAATTATAATTTCAAATGCCTAAATGTTGAGGTAATGTAATACTATGGTTTACCGCATTATGAAAATGAAATCTGCTTCTGCAATAACAATTCGCTGTTTGTAATAACACTTCTTTTAATCAGAATGACTTTGTTCCATTGATTTAGTAAACTAACGGTTTCGTTAATATGTGAAGTTGTTATGTTGAGGTCTTAGCCGATTCCAACTTTATTGGTGGATCAAGATCCGGAAATTC
>JAQGAP010004521.1:0-10348 GCA_034697805.1 Orchesella bifasciata
GTTATTGCTTGGAAACCAGCTATGTTTTAGTTGAATGCAGTTAACACGTAAATAAAGGCAATACAATACAATACAATACAATACAATACATAAAGGAAATGATGGGGGAAGCAAGGAGAGCGACACAGAGTTGGAAAAAGAAGTTTTATGCGTAGGTACCACGGTTGCATGCCAGCAGTAGGCTTCTGCTCAAATTCTTTTTTGTTATTATGCAACGCTTTTTGAAGGCAACGAACTTATACGATGTACACATGTGACGGCTAACAACTACCACTTTTTTCTCTCGTCTGTGTGGTGGCAGTTAAAAAGCTGATGACAAAAAAATGATAAATGAACTCAACTCTCCTTTTCATATGTTGTTGTTGTGCTTGTGCATTTAGTAGTCAATATAAAATGAACCTTGAGTTGAGAGCCAGTTGAGTCTCCGTTTTTTTCATAGCACACACACCACCACCATCAACCATTATAATATTACTTTGCTCTTCTTCCATGCCACAGCAGATATTAGGCTCTAGTCCAAGTCCAGCGCTCTGGAATTGGAATGGAGTAGTTGCGTTGAGAACAGTGGTAGGAGCACTCCTGGAAAAATATTGAGTTGCACACATCACAACACAACTCATACTTTTGAGAGCCAACTCAAAACTCCAATTTTTTATTTACTCGGCGACTAGTCGTGTTCTCTTCCTTATCATGAGCATCAGAAGAGTAGAGTAGTGTGTGCAGAGCGGGAATGAAGAGGATATCCTACCATTTCGATGAAGGATGCACACAAATAATATTGTCTCCACCGTTTTTTTTGTTTCTTCCAGTGAAAACACGTGTGTGTGCTATGCATACTTGGAGTGTCCTCCTTCATCCATTTTTCATCATTTCCTTCGTTTTGCATGAAGAGGGAGAAAGAAATGGAAAACATGAGGAAAGGGAAAAATGAAATGTTTATACTTTCCACTAAAAGACAGAGCTGGAATGTCAAATGTAAAAATGCACTTAGGGACCAACAAAAGAAAAGCAAAGGCATGCACGAAGATCAATCTTTCAAACGGGAATCGATTCATCAAAAAAATACTTCTTGTGAAGGGACTTACATGGAATTTTTTTTTTGTGGACGACACTGACACATAAATTTTAGGGAACCACATCAAAAATGATAGCTGGTCTGGAAGCATCACTGTTTTTGCGTAATGATGATGATAAACAATGATTGCAGTTTATTTATGCATGCATAGTCACAGCCACAAAACAGGCCAAAGTTTTAGATTAAAGGCAGCTAGGAGCAGAGATCGGGAAAATGCAAAAGTTTGGCAATATTATTTTCCCACGACGGAGAATATGAAATTGGTGAGCAAATGATTTGCATATTTAATATTGAATTCAAAACAGGAGATGCAGATGATGATTGGATCACGAAACAAGAGCGTTCTGCTCTCTGCTCACCCTTGTTTTATATTTTTACTCTGTCCCTCTTCCTTCATATTTTATTAAAAACATTGCAAAAGGTATTTGCGGATAAGAGAAGGAAGCAGATTAAATATTTTATGAGAATGCCCTTCTTTCTCCTTGACTGACATGGTTATCGCTTCCCCACCAAAAAACTAACTTTTCATTAGCAAAAGAAGGAGATGTGAACTCCACTCAAGGTCCAGTGTAGGTGATCCAAAGGAGAAATTTTGAGCTGGAAAGAGAATGGGTGACGATGATGGTGAAGTGAAGATGACATATGGAAGGGAAGAGAGGAGGAGAAGTTGGATTTTTATTCATGACGTAATAACTGGCTACTTCTCTATCTTGATTCTCTACTTTGTTCCAACTTGACCAAAACTTTTTTGCCATTGTAGGGAAGAGAAAAGGAAAAGTTTTTTTTGGTGGTGGTTTGGCAGAGGTGGTTGGTGGTGATGCGGTGGTAGTGGTACTACTTGTTTTTCTTAAAAGCAAGTCAACATGTTTACATTCCTGGAGTAGAGGAGTGTAGAAGAATCCCATAACTCATTCTTCATAAATTTATATAAAATTTAATTGAATTCACATTTTGTGCGGTGGTTCATAGCTACTACTTCTTCTTGCTCCTCTTGTCTCATGCAGAGATGAAAGAGATGAGATGATATTTTTTACTCTCTCGCTCCTCTCTCAATCCTTCCAGCCAACTATTACAAGCATCCGCAACAGCAGCTGCATATCAAAAACTCTTTTCATTTTGAGCTCTGCTCTCCAATCCAATGTCTCCTGCTCTGCTCGGATCATCCATCCATCCATAGATCCAAATAGCACAACAATTTAATGCATACCATACCATATGTGATCATGCTCATATTATTTTATACATTTTATGCATATAAAACAAAACTTGCTTCCACCGCTTCTTCCTACATTTCCGTGGTTTACTCCCGAGTAGTAAACTAGGGAGCGAGGAAAACAGACACAAATATGCAAATGTTTCTCATCTCGCCATCTTCCTTATCCTGCTTTGTCCAGATTTGCTGAAAATAATTAGTTGAGAGTTTGGCCATTTACTTTCATATTAAAAATGATGGACTCGAAGGGCACAACATATTGTTCTTGTTACTGCTATGCTACCCAGAGAGTGAGTGCGGAACAGCATAACGAACCGGACCTCCTCTTTGAAAAGGAATCGTAAAATATATGGGCCAACTTGTGCTTGTCCTATCCTCACTCAGCCGTTCTGCACTACACGGAGCTCAAGAGGTTGTTGTCTCCAACCCTAGTGACGTGCAGTATGGGATGACTGTGCAAAAATAAAGACGTTATGTTATGGGTCTTGTCCAAACAACCATTTCACACGGCTCCATCCACTCCACATGGAGCTTCACCCAAAATCCAAGTAAGCAAACTTGGCCGAGCATACTTCCGCCAAAAATATTCTCATTTTGTTTCTTCCAACTAACAAATTCCGTGAGGAAAGAGCAGGATTATTAATGTGTATATCTGTATGAGATGTCTGGATTCAGTCAGTCAGCAAAGACTGTCCATCAATTTCTTCTTGAGAGAAATACGACTAAAAATTATGAGCTTGTTCTTCGAGTACCAGATCTTCTCCGTCCTATTTCAGCATTCTTGATATGATGATAGTAGCTTGAAATTTGTGATACAGCAATTGAGGGATTAGAAAGGGGTAGCTTTAGTCAAAGAGACGAGTAAAACATGTTTTTTGATAATGATGCGGATTATATATTATGATGAGGGAGCAGGAGCAGTGGCTACCAAAAAGAAATCCCTGTTGGGATTGCAGCCTTATTTGCTTAAAAATGTATTATGCCCATCATCATCATGCTGATGATCATGATGATCGCCCAAAAAGAAAACAAAATTGTAAATTTTTAACAAGTGCTCAATAATCATCAAACGATAAGCATACATCTTGCTCCTTTTGTAGCCGTACATTCCCATTACCATAATATCATGTTCTCAATTTCTTGAAACACGTGTTTTTCTAGAGGACCCAAACCGATGCTAAGCTAAATATTAACTATAATACCAATCCTCACATCACATCACACAAAATAGAGCAGAACCTTGGTTACAGAGTTGAAGAGCAAAGAAATAATGTCATTTGGCAGTGGCATCATGTTGAACAAATATTTTGGTTGGAGCGAGTGAATGTACTCTCCTTCTCCTCGCATATTTTATTTGTGATAGGATGGATGATGATGATGATGATGATGATATGATGATGAAAAATTGATTACTGTCTATTATTGATGACGATGAAGGATTTAGAGATCCAAGTGAAGCCTGAACAAAAAAAAGAAATAATATCTGGATAGAGTTTGGTTAGGTCGTTGGAGGAGAACGGATTTAGATTGGAAATACTCTTTTCTCAATGTATGCATGGTTGACTTAAAGGAGGATATTGCATTGCATTTATGTGCCAACTGGTTTTTTCGTCTGTGTTCATTAAGGGCTTCCCTTTCTTGTCCACTTTTTATTCAACCAGAGAAGAAGAAGAGTGGAGAAGAATGATGATGATTTTTTCCTTGAGGGCATTAACATGCTTTGCTTTCTTGCTCTAGCTCAGCTTCTGCCTTTGCTACTAGCTACCGAACTGATGATGATGATGATGAGGATGGGACTCATCCTATCAGGATAGACATATTATGAACCAAGCAGCGACACAACACAAAAACTGGATTCTCCATTAAATGAAACGAGTGCGGGCATGCATACGCTAATCAATCGGGCTGTGAATAATATTTATCCAAGCTTTAAGACGCGATAGCTACAATATTTTCATGGTCCAACAAACAGCAAAAAACGGAATGATGGCATGCTCTTTTGCAGGTTGCTGAGGACCAACAAATTCTCAAAGGTGACAAAAAAGTGTGCTTAGAAACATGTCATGTCACGAACAAAGACAATGAATAATAATATAATGCAGTTGTGCAAATATTGAGTAAAGCATTTTGTTGAGGGTGTGTGTGTGTGCGGGCTACTTCTCTCCTTCTTTGTCTACACATTTTTATGACTCATGAAATCGGTGTAAAATAGCATGAGACCCACTCTCGTGTGATGCATGAGAAACGGCAAGAAAAATTACGTGCTAGTTTATATTTTGACATGTACACAAGTTTGTTTTCCATAATACTTAATACTCAAATGGCAAACACAATAAAAACGGCGTGTTTCCTTTCCTCCCTTTGAAATAAACTATTGACAGTGGGTCCTATTCCTTTTGTTGGAACAAGTTTCTCGTTGTTCCAACAACACTAAATCCATTGTTGGCTAAATTAGAGTGCGTAACAATTTCTCTTTTCAATAGGTGCATGTATGTAGCGGTGGTCGAATTCCAGGTCTGATGCACGCAAGAGAAAACACACCAACCAGAGAAATAAATGGGCTAAACAAGGAACACATTTTTATAATTTAATAGTAAATGATGATAAGTTGGTGATGGTGATGGGCCTTTTTTTATTTTTTCTTAAAAATAAGTAGAGTAAGGGGAAAAGTATGGAATGGCTGTAAGCATTTAATTATTTTGAAACCCTTCATCACATCACATAACATCACCATCATTATTTGAGTCTTCCATTTTTAGAGAAAAGTACACAGCTGAGGGAAACGTATTTTTCTCAAACGATAATAATAATCATCATCATGATCATGATCACCGTCGTCGCCTTTTTGGTCGTCAAACAAAACTGTTTTTAGTTTTTCCATGAGGAGACCTAGCGAAACATGTACACAGTAAGGATGAATAATTATGCACATCCACAACACACCGCCTTGTTTATATATTATGAGGGGTAATATTTTCCTATTTACTTTGAGGGACGAACTGATGATCATGATGAGGATGAAGGGAGAAGTTTTTTTCTTAGTTTTTAGTTTAATTACGGGGTTCTTAACAAAATATGATGCTACACTGTGCAGTAACGTCTCCAAAAAGCGGATGCTCCTTTGATGAGCCCCATACTAAAAGCGAAGAGAAAAAGCTAAGAATTTTTTTTTTTTTTTGGAAAAGTAAGTTTTTGCGAGATGGTGGTGTGGTTGTGTGGAAGGAACAAGACATATTGAGAGGCTATCATCATACCATGTAATACCAGTATATACTAACTTACAGATAGACTTAACTAACAAAAAAACTCATTACGAGAGCTTAAAGGGTCTCAAGTCTGCGAGAGAGAGAGAGAGATGCATAATAAAATAGAGAAGAAGGTTGGCTAGGCAAGGCTGGAATAGAATGCACCATCATGATGAAACGAGTTTACCACCGCCACCACTCCTTTTCGGATATATCAAAACTGATGCTTTGTAGGACATTGTGAATAATGCTGTTTGTTGTGTGTGCATGGCCCCACCAACAACAACCTTCAAAACTGGCATTTACGCTGGATTCTCTGTTCACATCATCACAAAAGGGTTTTTCAAGTTGAGATGAGCCTTTACTTCCATGCCAATTCCCATCTATTCCATCATGCATGTCATTGTCAGTGGCTGGCTGAGTTTTGAGTTTGCCTTGCCTACCTTTCCCTTTGTAAACTTTTCTATCTTGGTTGATGAGAATGACACAAAAATATTATGAAAAGAAGATTGTGATCACCATATTAGCTTTGAACAACCACATTTTCCCCTTGTGCATCATCCTCCTCATCATAAAATTTCGTGTGAGTGGCGGAAATGACTTTGAAGCTTTGTCAGCTCATGTTCTCGACTTGCATAATCGTGTGCATGCGTTGCAAAAATAATGCACCAACTTCTTCATCCCAATTGTCCGTATTTTATGCCGAGCTAAAGTGGGGGAAAACTGCATAAGATTTAAACGTGGAGAAAATCGTTGTATGCTAGAGTGTTTATGCGTTGGCTAATTGAAAATGGAGAAGAATGAGATTTGAAAGTGAGGATAGGGGCTGAAGGTAGATGCGAGTGGATTTTGGTGTGTGTGTGTGTGTGAGCTGAAAGCGATACAGTGGACTAGACTAGAGGAGTGTATATTATTAAGTATGTGATGTGATAAGACGTATTATATAATCTTGAGTGATATTTCCAGCTGGATGGACGGAATGGGATATGGAGAGACAGTGAAAAGGATCGGGATGATCAGATCAGTCAGCAGAAGTGGATAGAGCTCAAGTTTTTCGCTGGAGGCAAAATCAGATAACATTAGCTGTAAGCCGACATCAATACACGCTATTTCTCTCTCTCTCTCTCTCTGCTAACTTTCATCATGAGTATCAGCATGTTGTGTGGAACAAAAAAGGGACGATCGGAGTCACAATAGTAAAATGCGGAGAGGAGAGAATGGGAAAAAGGAACAAGAAAACAAGCTCGCAGTGTTTTACATGGGCTTCTTCTCCGCTCTTTGCGTTGCCTTTCATGTGATATTTTATCAAGAAGAAGGGATCTCTCTCTCTACTCCTGCTTGCAGTGCCTTCTGATGAATACAGCAGAGAGCCAAGGAAAAGAGTTGAGGCTTTATGTGGGTCTAGTGTGCAGGGAAGCAAAGCAAGGCAAGTGGCAAGAGAGAAATGCCGTGATCGATCCACGGAAAACCCTTTTTAGATGTGTATAATATGCTTCCTTTTTTCCTTCGCTCTCGAATAAACGTTCTCTTCTAGTCCTCCTTTATTTACTTAGAGCAGAGTAGCAATAGCAAAGCAGAAAGCAGTAAGCAGGGTAACTACTAACAATAAGTATAAGAGTATAAGAGTATAAATGTGTGTAGGGATAACACAGGCTGTAGTGTGTGGTAGTGGGAGCAGCAGCAGTTTTCAAGCTGGCTGCAGCTCGCTCCAGCCAGTCTCAACTCCACATTACCATCCACCAATATCACCATCATCAAAATAAAGCCTTGGGGCACATGAAAATTTCAAGCTCTCCTCTCTCGATTACAAGTTTTTAAGACTTATTTCGCATGACAGAATAAATTTTAATACCGCTCCAGCAGCATTTTCTCTAGTCTCCAAATGCTCCAGCTTCAAAAGATGAGATTAGCCCCATTTATCGTCCTCCTCGAATAAATAAATATGTATATGCAGGGAAAAAAGATGTTTTGATTTCAAATCGTCTCCTGCTCCACCTCGAAAGGTATAGCAATGCAACCATGCAGCTTGCTTTGCTTCTTGCCCACCTCTTAATCTTCACTTTGCTCTCCTTCTTCTTCTACATTTACTAAGCAGCACAAAAATAGATATCTCTCACTTCTCCTATTCCGATTTCCTTCCGTTTTCCAGAAAACAGAGAAGACTATCGCATTCAACCACTCACTCCCTAACAAAATCTCTCTCTATTTCCCGTGTCTCGAGACTCCAGCCGCGGCTATAAGAAATCCTTTCGCATTCCGCTCTTTGCTAACCTTTCCAACAAAGTCGCTGACTTCAGCAAAGCGAAAGGTTTCTTTTTGCATGGAATGTGGGACGAGAAGAACGGTTAGGTTTTCCGTGCGGTGAAGCTTTGTTTGCTCTTGTGTAATAATAATTTTCTGGAAATTATGCCTTCATATCAAACTTTGACTCTCTTTCTTTCCCTGTCATAACGTTGCCTATGTTTTGCTTCTCCACCTGAACATGATGATAGCGATGGCAGTGAAACCTGGTTTCTGGCTCCTTTATATTCCAACTGGAAAAACAGGAGGAAACAGATGGATACACTTTATGTCCTGATAAAATACATATGCACGAGGAGACACAACTTTATTCCCTTTTCCTTTGCCTCAACATATGGAAAGTATTTTCCCGTCTTGTCGGCACAAAAACACTGGAGATCTTCTACACACATGCATACTTATGCTCCTGCTCATGATCATCATGATGACAAAATGAATCCATTTGTGGCCCTCCTAAAAGAAAAGCATTTTCCCACTCGTCTTCATCTTCACAAATCTTAGGCCAAATTGAATGTTAAGTATCTACATTTAAAATTTGGTTGTATTGATGCTATGCATGCTCCTCTTGCGCAGACTTGTTCTCCCTTCTCATCATCACAAAAAGAAATGAAGGAAAAAAAACGTTTTGAAAGGATGAGGCATAAAATGTGAAGGGATATATCTTTCTTCTGACAACCATAAATATTTCCTATTCACAAAGCAAAGCCATCATCTTCTTGTGTGTGTCTGTGTGTATTTTTGTTAAACTGCATAAAATGCAATCGCATTCAGGATTCGCTCCCCTCCACCTCCTTCAATTCAATTTCCTCTTTGTGAAATGTATATCAGTAGAGTGGAGTGAAGAGATGAAAAAATGTTGCAGCATCATTCTTTTCATGTTCTTTCTTGATTAGAGCAAAAGAGCCAGCCGGAGTGCTCTCTTCTCCTCCTCATCATCATCATCCTCCTTTTATATTCCAGGTTCTTTCGGTTGGAATGAGTATCGATGGAGGATAAGATTAGGAAGAAGAATCAATAAATATATGTGGATTAGGGTAATATGATGATGGTGAAGAAGGGAAGGAGAATCAATTTGTAGGAATGTACGAAAGCCAGCAGAGTGGGTAGGAAGGGATTTTGAAGAGAGACCACCACATCATAAAAGAAGGGAACCAAGAAGGAAGTGCATAATCATGCATGCAACTTGTTCCTTTCGTTTACACTCTGAAGAAAGGAACATGATCGCTTTAAAGAAGACGATGATCTTTAATCCTTCTGGAATGCTTCTTTGATGATGGTGATGAACCTTTGGGAACAAAAACTGTTTCATACGGACTAACGTGCTTTCATGCATGATGGGATGTGATGATGGTATTACGCTACACTATGTGTGCCAAGGTCTTTTCCTAATCCTCTGGAAAAAATATCACAAGTGTCATTTTGTCTATTTGGGAACGAGAGTGAGGCAGAAATAAGGTTAGAATTCACAAAGTAGACAGCCAAAATATTAGTGACGGAAGAGATAGAGGAGTGGGGCGTGTGTGCTGTTCCTCTTTTGTCCTCAGTCACGTCCAATTTTTGAAACGCATCCATGTACGTATGCATATCATATTAGATCCACGTAATATTTATGGAGAGCGGCTTGTGCTTTATGCATGTCAGCCCATTTTTATTCATACTCATATACAATTCAACTCAATCCATTCATATTGCAACGCATTGCAACACAGTTTTATTTATGAAGAGGGAAACAGGAGGAAAAGCCTGTGTTTCAGCTCGCTTTCTCTTCTTCCTTCCCCTCTCTAAAAATTCATTTTTTAGCTTGCCGTTTATCCATTCATTTGATCCAAGTGAGAACAAATCGGAATATTGCATGAGCGTCGTCATACTGTCAACTGCAGAGAGAGAGAGAGATAGAGAGAGGGAATAATTTGCTAGGTCAACTTTCTTGTTCACACAGAATATCTGTGAGTTAGTCATACATGCATACATACATTTGTATAGCCACACTCTCTCCTCTGGTCTGATTAGATAGCAAATTTTTCCGAGTTGTTTGTCTTTAATTTCTTTGCAGTTTGGAGCAGAGAAAGACATTTCATTACAGACCTGCACTCTTAATCATAACGATTGTGATTGCTTGCTCTCCGCTTGATTTTTCTTTTGGGCCAGGAAAAAGGGTCAACACAATCCAATCCAACTTTGTTAGTGGATGGATGGTCGTATTCCACAAAAACAACTTCTCTACTTTCGATTGGTGGTAATTAAAGGAGCTAAAAGTTTTTTTTTCGGGAGATGGAGAGCCTAAGGAGACTTGTCCAGTCCAGTTCATTGTTATGTGTCCATGTCCATCAATTCCCTTGTAGACTACATCCATTTTTATATGCTCGTTGTTAGCAGCTCGATGATACTAACAGCTAAACTTCTTCTTTTTTTGTGGCAAATCAAGCAAAGTAGCAGTGTAGCAGTAGCAGCCAGTCTTTCTTTCTTTTGACTCCAGTCATTCGCCATCAAAAACTGTGAGAGAGACATTTTGGT
>JAQGAP010004522.1:0-10348 GCA_034697805.1 Orchesella bifasciata
AGAACCGCATGCGGTTTTTAAAAGAACCGAAAACCTGAACCGAGACCGCAAAATGGGACCGGTTCACAGCTCTGGTCTTGTTCCCAGGGTTCGCTGAAGACTGGAGGACAAACATCGGCTGTCCAAAGTCGGTCCGCATACATCCAGCTGAAGAGGCCTTCCTCCTTAAAAAATTTGGAGACAGGCTCATTTAGACACGTTGAATAGATAGGGTCGCAGGGGCTCCTGCAAATCGAAACTTTAAAGTTGTGATAAGAGCATTTTGTAGGAGTAATTGGAATTGGTTGCGTTCCAGAGGGTTGGAGATGGATCCCAAATAGCGCTGCAAACAGCCACCACTTCAAGACTGGCTTCAAAATCATTGTGATCACCGGAGACACCGGCAATAACAAACCTCAAACACTGATTTTAAACGGAGCAACTAATCAATTTCACTCTAAACTATTAATTAACTGCTAATTATTGGCAATCAAGCCAAAAATCAGAAAAGCAGCAGATGTTCCTCCGATCTGATTACTAGCAAAATGCATGGCTTGGAAAATGCACTTTTCGGTTATTATTACACTAACCAACATTATCCATTGAGCTAAAAAATGTACACGTTCGCACCTCTACCACCTCTCATCATGAATAGATACATTATGAATTACCAAGGGACCCTAAAATACTCATACTTTTAAGACCGTACTGAATCGCAAGCTTTATGCCAGTTTGTTTTATGAATGTGGAAAGCAGAAGGGAAAAGGCGTGGTTTGAGAATAATATTATGCAATTTACATTGGCTATCTATGTAAGCAAAAACTCCACAACATAAAAAGTACATGAAAAGCACTCCTCAACCGTTTCCTAGCTGAACCCAACCAACCGTAACCTCTAAAGCCATAATAGGGGAAAATTCAATCCAATTCAGCTGGAAACCACTAAATTATTTGTTTATTTTTGAATTTTTCATCGGTTATCAATCAACCAAAAAAGACATTTTTGACAGAAATTCAAATTGAAGAAGAGTCGGGTACGCATTTCGTCTTATTTTGCTGTTTTCATTCTATTTAAGTTTAATTTCTGACGATGTTTTGACGATTTTTTTCTTTTTTCCAGTTTCCAGACCTGAAAGCTTCGTAAAACTTGTAAATGCTGAGAAGACATGGGAAAAAATTGCTGATGGGATTTGAGCAGCAACAAGATCCAGTTCACGAGAGGCAATTCAACGCATTTATCTAGTGTTCCGATGGTCACGTTCCATTTCACCAAGTTGTCCTCTCCTCCGTCTCAAAAGAGCTTGATGCTCAGATTTGAGAACACGTGAAATACTATGGACCACCAACTCCCACAAATCCGCTCTCCTTGATCACCGCAGAAGTGAAAATGCGTCACATGTGGAATCTCTATTCTTTACAATGGGAAGGCCTGTTTGTACTCCACAGAGGAAAAATAAGCTGTTGAGAAGTGGATGGAAGCGGTGCTGATAAATCGCAAAGCACTCCACCTAGATTGGGTTGGTGAAGAGGCTGATAGCAATCCTAATTCATTTCCGCTCGTTCGTGTTTCGAAAATGGGTCAGCAAATGAAGGCTGAGGCAGACGAGAAGGTTTGTAGGCTACAAATTTTTTTTACAAAAAATTCATTTTATTTCTCAACATTTTCGCAACTATGTTGAAACTTAAGACATGTAGGGAATTAAAGAGATAATTGCTACTTGAAAACAGTATGAAATAAACCTGATTATCAGGACATAAGGACGTGCTTTTTAAAATACATACTCATTCTCAGCGTCGTTTTGAAATATTGCATGGTATGATTTACGAAAAATAAAATTGACCTTGACCTTTGACCTGTCAGGTCATTCCGATATTGCTCATATTCGAACCCAAAAAAGCTATTGACGTCAGGTATCAATTAACGAAAACAGAGTTAGAAAATTTTAAACGTTGAGAGATGCTGTCATGTTTTCAATGTTTTGACTAGACAAGTTCAAGGTAGGAATAATATAGAATCATGATATTACCATAAGTGAACTACTTTCATCAGTAGCTTCGTTTTGATATGCTAGGTGCTATGGGTTTGTTTGAAAAATAAATTTGACCTTGACCTTTGACCAGTCAGGTTATTCCGATTTTGCTCATCTCCAAACTCAAAAAACTATTGACCTATAGTGTTGATAAATCAAAACAGAAATTAAATATTTTAAACAGTGTGGACGCTATCGTCTCAAATGACGGACAGACAGACAGACATAGACAAATTCAATACATACTTTTCTGACTTCGACAGAGAACCTAATAAGCTATGAGAATGCCTTTGCTTGTTTTTGTACTTTCATTCATTTATTCAAACAGAAAACTTTCCCATCAGCCAGTGTGGGGGAAGTTTTCTGTACTGTTGTGGCATTATGTAGCTATTAGATCTGACGTTGCAGCCACTTCAACTCCAGTTTATATAACATTGAGAACTAGTTCCAAATGTGCTTTCTGTGCTCTCAACCAACTCATCATTATCCTTTTCTCACGAGCACAGCCAACTCTTCGACTCATATCTAACCTCTACCAAAGTGGATTTAGTCGTGCGAGTGAGAAAGCTGATCTGTGTCTGGCTTTGCTCAGCTTCTGTGAGAACAGGTTTTAAGACTGCTTTTCATGCAATCAATATCATCCACAAATCAACAACAATGTTATACACAGGTAGGATTTGTGTCAGCAAGGAAGGATTATCAGTAGAGCGTGAATCAGTAACCGATATTTTTAGTTTTGTTAGCCACTAAACCAGTTTTTGTGAACCTTTTCTACTTATTTCTGCATTATTGCGAGTAAATTTTTACAATATTCAACGCTTCTAAAATGAAACCCAAACGGGAAAGTATTTTGGGATGCTGTTTGAAACATGACAAAGTCAGTTAGTAGAACTACGTGACTGTATTTTCTAAAAAGTTGGAAAATGTTGCCAAACACCAGGTAAGTATGCAAGTAGCAGGGTATTGGGCTGTATATGTACAAGGGTAAACAAACATTCACGCTTTAATCACTCCAAAAGACGTTGCTGTCTTGTACATCAACAATTCTTCTTTCCCAAGATGAGTATTTTCTTCAACTATTACTGTTTACTTTTATTAACCAAAACAAACGTTCACAAATCGGGTTTGACCATTGTTCGTTTGCTGAACCAACCGGGTAATAAATGCGTGTTGCTGAAACTTTATATTATTTACTAACCCCTAATTAACGCATATAATAGCAGTTAGCTGTTTTGCAAGCTCAAAACACTTGCTGCAAGTTGCTAGATTGAAGCATGGCGAGAACGAACAATTACCATTAAATAAGAACTCCATTTTCAGCTCGACGAGTAAATGACCCGAGTGTATTGAAGAATAATGGATGCAGTTTTCCGTAATCTCTATTTTTAGTTGTGTTCGCCTTGAGGAAGTTATTGCAGAAGATGGAAAAGTTAAGGGCACCATTCTTACTTGACGGATGAGACTAGGAGACAGCTCACTAAAAGCAAGCTGTTCATTTTCAGTTTTATAACAAAATCGTCAGGTTTTTTATCTAGAGTTGTGTATTTGAAAGGTGATTTCCATGTCAAATCCACGTATGAGGCATTCCAGCAAGGAGAACAATTTTGGATGCGGCAACAGCCTACAAAATCACAACTAATTCATGGATCATTTCACTGAAGACTTTCAGCATCAATATCCCCCGAGGCTCTTGAAAGTGATCTTGATGTGGAAAAAGTTGAGCCTGAACACTTTATTCCATCTGAAAATGAAGGGACAATTGTCAACAAAAAAAGGAGTAAACTACTGTTGTCCTCATTGCCCGAATCTCAGCCTTTTTTCTCAATGTTTTAGCTAGGTTGGTCATATTATATTTCATTTAGGTAGGAAACGGTTTAATTGTTTCAACGTACCTGTTTGTGTTACTTCAGAACTAATCAAGTCTATTAACACGATTGTTGTTTCTTTTAGATTATCCTGTGCAGCGCAGTCAGGGTGGGGTTTACTGACACCACAGAGTTGGAAATTCACTCGAAACAAATGAAATCCAGGTCATTGATGCAGAGAACCGCTTTCATAGCAAAGCGATGTTCACATGAAGACGGTATATAAATGAAGGCTTGCACTTTCCTAATAATTAACAAGTTTGATTTATATCAAATTCATGATATGTAGAATTCTAGTAATTCATATTCAAATTTGATTGTGCCAATTGCGAAAGAAGGTTTATGAGTCTAATCGAGCTCAACCTCCACCGAGCCAAGGAGCACCCACACATCTTCAAATTCAGGTGCCCAGCCTGTTCTCAACAATTTAGAACCAAAAATGGGGTGGATGAGACCAGCTTAATTGATCACGTCGCCTCAATGCACTCATCCATGGAAATTCCCCTTGTGAAGCCATGTCCTTTTTGTGCTCACATTTTGATCAATAACGCCAGCTACCGAAGAATTGGACTCTCACATTTTGAGCTCCCACTTTCTCAACACCTTATTTCCGTGTAAAAACTGCACAAGGGTTTTTTACAACAGGGTTCGCTTGCCAACCCCACACCCGCATAAAAGAACAGCCCAAATCCGATACAACAATGAACAGTTGTTCAGGTTGTCCGAATCTAACTGATAAAATGAATGTAACAAGTTCCAAAGACGTCTGGAATCCGACTTCTCTGCAAGCAGCATTTTCCGAAGAGAAGGGGAAGCGGGCTCCGCACTGGAAAGACTGGCACAAAAAGATTCCTTTGGAGCAATCTCTTTTTGTTAAAGGGAAGGTGGAGCATGCCCCCGCTCATCCAAAGAGCTTTAACTGCTATTTTTGCTGCAAGAGCTTCCAAACGCCACGCCTTTATTAAAAGGTAGGGGATAAAATGCTCCTGTAAAAATTAAATGATCAATTTCATAAATAAACAATACTTTCATTTAAATTACAGAGTTCTTGGATAAGCCGGGCCTTCACAGGCAGATGGATGTTCATCACCCATCTCTCTCCTCCTTGTGCAAACGGAAGGCTTGCAAATATTGTGGTTTCGTTTTTACTGGAATAGTTTGCAACTTCCCTTTTTCAACATTTTGAAACGAAAAGGCTGATGGCTAAATGGCTATGCTTCGTCATACTCTTCTCACATTTGTGACTTTGTATCGCCAGCTTTGATAAACATGCGTTTGTCAACGACGTATCAATAACTTGCTCTCATTTGTCACTTGTAACCCTTTGAAGCTGAAAACTGGGATTAACGAGAGGATGCATCCAGTTGTGTTTGGCATGGAATTGGCAAGAAACTTGGAGTTGAAGGCACGATAAATGCAGCACCAAAATCATCAGCAGAATCAGTTTTAGGATCAAATTTACCTGAAATGACAATTGCCGGAGAAAGCTCATGAAATAGATAGAAAACGTTGCCAGAAACGAAAGCTTGAACTAACTGAGAATAAAACTGGTAGCCTTTGTTCTTGCGTAACGTGTCCGCAACTTGCTTCAATGAGTCTTCCGCTTTCTTTCAGCATGTAACTTTACCAGAGTAAGGACTCGGTTTTCACATTCTTTACCGGTTACCAGTTATACATTAGACATGTAATTTATAAAGTTATACATTAGACATTATAAATTACATTTATTTTTACAGAGCAACCAAAAGTGTAGAGAAATATCTTCCCTCATCCGAGGAAGCTGTAACAAGTCACTGGAACAAGTATGACGTAGAATCTTCCAAATACTCGTGTTTCCCCTTAAAATAGCCAACATTTGAGACTCTTGAGAATGTCAATTCTGTGATAACAAGTTTTCCACTGATGACGAAAGGGAACTTCATGACGCAAAATTCCACAGAAAGGGTGCTATTTCCAAGATGGTTTATGTTTGTGCCAGTTATCCAAAATCATTCTGTTCAGGTTCAGGTGGAACACGAGGTGGAAGAAGAAGACTTGATCCAGTGCTCCGTGTGTTCGGGTTGCTTCAAATAACTGGAGGAGTTTCACGCTCACGTCAAAGATCATCATCAACAAGATTCTCGTCTCGTTGTAATATGTGACGTTTGTGGATGGAGCAGTGGGAAAAATCAATCCGGAGTAATATTTCTTCAGCTTAGATTCATGCGACGTGGGATATGGCCTCCGGATAAGTCTCGAGTGCTCAAATGCGATGTGAAGGAATATGCTTTCCAACTCTGAAGCTGCAACATTTCAAGACTCAGAAGAGAAAACGCAAAGAGTGCGGAAGGGGGTTTTTGTGTGCAGGGAAGTTCAAAGTGCACATGGATATTCATAAGAATAGGGAATGGAAGCACTTTTGATGCTAACTCTGCGGGAATTCGTTTGCTGGCAAGATTAATTCGTCGCTAGATTAATTACATGTTCTGCCTAAAAAGAGTTGCACTTTTCCTTGAATTCCTAATTTTAGTGAGGACCTACTTGTACATCCACATGAGACTCTCCCATGAAGCTCGCTTCTTTCCATCAACGAAGGTTTGTTCTACATTACTGACTTAACTGTTACATTATACATGGTGCTATATAAATGACATGATATTTGTTAACTGAGGACAATCTAATATTTTAATATTTTTAAGTAGCAAGGGAACTGCCTGCTAACACGCATAAACCGAGTTTCCTTCGTTGTAACGCTTTATTTTCGGTGATGTGTATGTCATAGCTCTATTTCTGTCATCAATTTTTGGGGCGCACTCAATTTTAAACTAGATATTCGTGTCTCCTACAAATCCAATGCATTTTCGAAGTAAACCAACAAAATGCAATGAGCTGATTAAAGATTTACATTTGTTATGTAGAGTTATTTATTCCAACCAAACATCATGATAAAACTATTCTCTTCTATGATACGCATTACGTTTTATTTGCCACTTCTCGTTATGTTAGATAGATACATAATACAGTTCACAGAGAGTGTATTTTCATACTCATAGCGTTTGCTTGCAACGAGCACTTGACTTTTTATTTTCAGTTTAGCAGCAGCCTGCAGCTATGACATCAACGGTGATGCTTGTCATCATCATCATCGCGAGTTCTGCTCCGCGTCAGAGAACAACTTTGTTGGGAATGGGGAATCTATTTTGCTGCGCATGCTAGTTATCTACTTCCATTTCATTTAGATATTAAACCCTACCAAAAAGAGTCACAAAGGAATATTTAAAGTAAAATAATAATTAAATTTTTAGACTATTTTAAACTATTATTCCTGGATTACCAATTTGGATGGGAGTTGATCAGAGAGGTCGATGAAATCACTTCCGAAGAAACTAACAGTTTTCACCATGACCTGACGGTGCAACAAGATTAGGAACTGGCTTCAATATCCCTCATCCAAGAAACAGAAGCAGATGAAGAAGAGAATGCTTCTCAAACGGATATTCAATCGTTTTTCGATGCAGGGGCAAACTGCAAGCTTTAAAAAATATAATTGACAAAGAGGGTACGATAACTGTTGGAAACTTTGTGGGATATAATGTCTCTTCTATTCAACTCTCTCCCGACTTTGGGAGTTATTGGAGTGAATGAAACTGTTGGTTTTGTGGCTAGTCACGTTGCACACAGCTTCTTTGATCGACTGATTCTCAAAATGCCCCAATTACCCAAGAATCAAGAACCGAAAAAATCTCATAATCTGTTGGAAGTGAATAGTTCACACCCACATTCCATGGTGAATTGTGCTTATCGTCACAAAGGGAGGAAGCACCATCTAGATTCACTCACAAAGAGAGAAAAGCCTCTATCAATGGAGAATGTGGAGGAAGCACGGAAAGAGTTTTTGAAAATTCAAGAGGCAATAAAAATTCGGGAAGCGAGGAAGATTGATGGCTGGGTTTGGCTGGAGAAAGAAGAACTAGGAATGGAAGGGGTTGATATGGACTGGACAGATAAAATATGAGAAACTGCATTGCTTGCAAGCATGATCATCAGAATTTTTTAAACAAAGAATCGAAAATATAGCCATGTTCATCCAGAGACTTAAACGTATACTTAATAACCTTAACTGAGACTTCCAACAAAGCAGATCAATCATGGGAAAGCTAGCCGATTTCGTATTTTCGGAACCAAGATTTACCTACAAATTTGTTTTCCATCAAAATCATTTCATTTCTCAACATTTTAGCAAGCAGGTTGAAACTAAAGAAATTCAGGGAATTAAAGAGATATTTGCTACTTGAAAACAGGATGAAATAAGCTACGAGAATGCTTTTGCTTGTTTTTGTACTTTACATTCCACTCTTCATTCTATTCAGCTAACTCACTCATTCAAGAGGGGTTAGATCGCAAAGTTGATGAGAACAATCATCAACAAAAAACGTTCCCATCAGTCAGTGTGGGGGAAGTTTTCTGTATTCTTGTGGCATTAGGTAGCTATTAGATCTGACGTTGCAGCTACTTCAACTCCAGTTTGTATAACATTGAGAACAAAATCCAAATGTGCTTTCTGTGCTCTCAACCAGCTCATCATTATCATTTTCTCACGAGTACAGTCAACTCTTCGACTCATATCAAACCTCAACCAAAGTGGATTTAGTCGTGCGAGTGAGAAAGCTGATCTGTGTCTGGCTTTGCTCAGCTTCTGTGAGAACAGGTTTTAAGACTGCTTTTCATGCAATCAATATCATCCACAAATCAACAACAATGTTATACACAGGTAGGATTTGTGTCAGCAAGGAAGGATTATCAGTAGAGCGTGAATCAGTAACCGATATTTTTAGTTTTGTTAGCCACTAAACCAGTTTTTGTGAACCTTTTCTACTTATTTCTGCATTATTGCGAGTAAATTTTTACAATATTCAACGCTTCTAAAATGAAACCCAAACGGGAAAGTATTTTGGGATGCTGTTTGAAACATGACAAAGCCAGATAGTTGAACTACGTCATGACTGTATTTTCAAAACAGTTGGAATGTGTCACCAAACACCAGGTAAGTATGCAAGTACCCGGGTATTGGGCTGTATGTTCAGGAGTACAAGGGTAAACAAACATGCACCTTAGAGTAACTCCAAAAGACGTTGCCGGTTTGTACATTAACAATTCTTCTTTGTTTAGATGAGCATTTTCTTAATAATTACCGTTACTTTTTATTCGCCAAACTAGAAGACATTCAAAAATCGGTTTCGACCATTGCTCGTTTGCTGAACGTAAAAACTAACCAGGTAATAAATGCTTCTTGCTTCAATTTATTTTGGCGATTAACCCTTAACTAATGCATATAAATTGCAGCTAACTCTATTGCAAGCTCAGAACACTTCGTATAAGTTGCCAGTTTGAAATATCGCGAGAATGAACAACGTAGACAATTAGCAGTAAACAGGAACTGCATTTTCGAGTAAATGAGTTGCGTGCATTGAAGAAAAATGGATGCAATTTTCAGTAAGAGCCAGAGAAAAAGTAAGGAGACAGCTCACTCAAAGTAAGCTCTTCATGTTTAGTGTTTATTTAATAAAAGAATTTTCACGTAATAATTGCACTTTGTAACGTTTTTATCTACAGTCATGATTTTCCAGCTCTGATTAGTTCAGGGAAGGAGATAACCAAGCCAAAGATAATTATCTAGAAAGAAAACAACTTTGGATGCGGCAGCAGCCTAGAAAATAGCGACCAATTGGGATGACAGAGCAAGATGGGATCATCTCACAACATGAGGAAGAACATTATTCCCCAGAGGCTCTTGGAAGTGACGTTGAAGTTGGAGTGGATGAAAAGGAACCTGAACAACTCCCTTTTCCACCCAAAGATGAAGGGACAGTTATTGAATAAAAAGAAGTAAGCTATAGTTGTCCCCATTGTGCGAATTTCAGCCGATTTCTAAACATTTTTAGCTACACTGGTTACATTATCTTTCATTTTTTGCAGAAAGCAGTTATTATTCAAGTCTACTAAATCAAAATCAGTTTGATGATACTAAAGACGTCCTATGTGTCTATATTTGGAAGACAAGGGGAAGCAGGCTGGCACAAAAATATTCCTTTGGATCAAACTCTTTTTGTAAAAAAAATGAGGTTGATCAAGGCCCCAGTCATCATCCAAAGAGTTTTAACTGCTCTGTTTGCTGCATGACCTTAAAAATGTAGGACATAAATTGCAACCGTAAAAAATATATGATTAATTTCATAAATAAACATTATTTTCATAAAAGTTACAGAGTTCTTGGATGAGCCAGCTCTTCACAAGCACATGGATATTGTGAGAGTAATAGAATAGTAGTGTAGCATGACTAGGACTTCCTAGCCGATATTCCCATAACTGTCTCGGTAGCTCAAGGGGTAGAGGGCAGGGGGCCTAACCCTGAGGTGCTAGGGTTCGATTCCCTAGCCCGAGTTCCTAACTTTTGTTCCTTTTCTTATACATAAAACTCTCAGAGGCTCGCTCCTTA
>JAQGAP010004523.1:0-10345 GCA_034697805.1 Orchesella bifasciata
CCTTCAGATCAAGCTCAAAATTTACTTACCTTCTCCTTTTCTTTCAAGCTTGCTGACTCACCGGATTCAGGAGAGAGATGCGATTATGCTTCTGTAAACTAAACAACGCTGTAAACTCCTTCAGCATCTAAATGGCCTCATGATTGTTTAACTACAATAATGTTTATCAGAAACATTTCAAATTCACAGAGAAAACATCATTTTCAGCATTCATGAATGACTTGTTCCCTTCAGTTATCTTTTCCGTCTCATCAGCTCAAGTTTTCTGCTTTCTTTTTTTCGACCTGTCCTAATTTCCTTTAAAGTTTTCAGTTCTTATCACGTTTTTGTACTGCGATGTGCGACTACAAGGATAATCCCGATTGGGAAACACATCATTAACTTGCAATTAACAATACAGAAAATGATTATAATTGTCAAGCAGCCCCAGTACCACGACGTGACAATTACATTTTCACAGCTCAATTTTCCGACTTCCTTTCTATTTTGGGCTGCTGTTAAATGGCATTTTCATTATCCTTTTTGGCCGATCAAGCAACAAAGGTTCGAACAAGTTTGTGACAAGCCTGACAATTGGAAATTTGTTGGTGTCTACCTTCGCGTACTTTTAGATGCAAGAGTTTTTATGGGTAGCCGAATATATGATCTTTTCGAGTAAAAATCAGTTTGTTTGGGGTATTTTGCAGATGCTGCTGTTTTTACTTGATATTTCTAGCGGAATCAAGACAGATTGCGTTATTTGCATGCAAAATTTCTAAATTCTCTCAGAGAGCTGGGTCAATGCATTTCTGCGTTTACGTTAGTTTGGTTCTCGGTGTATTAGTATTTTTGGGTTGTGGATCCAACACGGAAGTTCATAAACTAATTATGTTTTTGCACAAAAATTCTATTGTTTTTCGTGGCTTTTTAAAGGAATTTGGATTATGTTACATCATCACGTCTTGCCATCATGTTCCCAGGAATTTATCGGGTGAAGCGGAGATTCAATTGAGGGATCGAATTCGGAAGAAGAAAGAGGTGACTGTTAGCTTTTAATAGAGATTTTCCCAACTAATAAAAAAATTTCTTTTAATTTTTGCTGATTTTTTTTAGATCAGCAAAACGAGTTTGTCACTAGCCGTGAGTTTTGCCTGTTTCTCTCCTCATAACTTTGTGGCAAGTCTGGATATCAACAGGGAGAAGTTATCAGTCATGAAAATGTTGTTAAATGTTACGCAAGGAAATGCTTTTCGGATTATCGTAAGGAAAGTAACAACGAATACTAACTGACTTGAAAGATAAGATGGCTGCGGCTGTGACTCATGCAATAAACTTTTTACTAAACCGCTTGGTTGGTGTGAGACTCACACTGTGAGTATTCTTCTTTGAGCTCGTACTTCTCTTTACGTCCTTTTGAATGTGTTGACTTGAGTGTGCTAAAAGGAAAGGTCACTCTCATTGTTACATACGTTGTTGGTATATTTTTGGCACTTCCTTTTCGTTTGGACAGGTTAAAAAAGTAAACGTTTAAATGTTATGTATAATCTGCATTTGATTCAACCTTGAAAAGTACATTGAGGAGGAAGATAATGTGATCGCATCGCGGCTCGTTTCACCTTGCTGCTGAATTGAAAAATGCAATAAAATTCTTAAAAATGTAATAAATTCTTTAAAAATGCAATAAAATTCTTTAAAAATACATTTCACTGAATGTGGTGTTGCTTACTGCCAATTTAGAAAAGGTTGTGTACGAATTACATATCAACCATTCATAGGTACATACCGTCTGTCATGGGATTTGTGGTAAAAATGATTAATCGTTTTGTATAAGATGCAAGTGTACGTAACAGGAATTTAAACATTTATTTTATTTTTGAAACCAATCATATCACGAGACCGTAAGTTCTCAAAGTTTTTACACCCAATTAAGGAATATGTTATACCAAATTGTTATTCAACTCCTTAAAATAACAAATGTATACCGATTTTCTCTTAAACAAGGGTTTTTAAATTAGGGTGGCGTGATAATATATTCTCATGCAATGGTTTGCACACATTTTATTGGGAAGTTATCAGCGTCAGCTTAAAATAACGACTTTTTCATAGAATATAGTACTGAGAAGGAACGTATTTTGGAGGAATGATATAGAAAACTAGTCTTCAAAATATTTGTTTATCCTGTAAAAGCTCATTTCAAGGGAATATTCGACTAATTAACTCTAAGTTTTTACTTTTTAACGTTTAACTTGTTTGCTCAAGGCTTCACATTGTGTGACTAAATTTACTTTAAGTTACTTTGGTATTGAAGGAAAAGTTGTGAGGATAGCCCCGATATGTTTAGACGTTTCTCTGTTTCCACTGTTTCCAACTCTTTCGTAATCGTAATCGCATTAACTGAAGACACGAAAAATCTCTTGACATTTCTGATTAAGTACTGCATATTCCCCAGTTTTCTTCTTATTGCTAATTTTTAAGAACGTAAATTTCCAATATTTGTTGCCCACGTTTGACGGCATTTTTCATAAAAGTCGAAACAATAAATAATGTCAACAAGTGTAGATACGTCGACCCCTTTCAGTAGCTCATAACAAAGGATGCATCAAATTGATGTTCTTAATGTTTATTGTTTATGCTTTGTGACTAAGCGTCTCCATAGTATCAAATTAGCAGTTTAAGTCCATATGCAATAAACAACTGGATACCATTGCACTTTCGGGAACAACATAAAACATGAACAAAACATTGATAAGATGGGATTTGGCACTGTTTCTTTCCGTTTTCTCCTCTACCCATCGCATAAATGTAAGAGTTTCATCGGCTTCTGAAAACAAATTAGTAGCGATACGGCGATAGCCTCTTTTCGACATTTCATATTCTGTAAAATATAAGATAGTAAAATATTTTTTGACAAAAAATTCTAAATTTATTTTCCTGTTGTAAAATGGGAAGACGTTTGCCTCTACTTTTTAAATCCCGTTAGACTTACCGGAATTTGAATATAATATATTTGACATCAGTTGACACCTTCAGAATTTCAATTCAGCACCATCCTTCCGTTTTATGATGTAAGCCGTTATGTTGATTTTGATCGTTAATGGAAATGTGGATTTTTTGTTTCAGGCAAAGTTTCAAGGGAAGGATTATGACTATGGTAGTGGTCTATATGAGACCAGGTTCATCTGGGTTAAATCTTTTTCTCTTCCTGATAGGAATAATATTGTATGCAAAATTATTGGTGTTGCTCATTGTCTGTATCGAAAAAGTTATTCACATATCTGATTTACTTGATATGAAGGTTAGAGAGAGACACCGGATGAGTAAGTTGATTTTCAATAAAGGTATGCATTATAGATGTAGGCCAACTTGTTTTGTTAAATAATAATAAACTTAAATTAGGATATTTCAATTTAAGTGTCATGTGTGTACGAATACTAGGTTAATATACCACGGAATATTGAATGCTAATTAAAGTTTAATTGTAGTGAAAGTGCTTTCACTCTGAAAGTCTAAGCTAGCTGTTTGTCGGGCTAATCTAAGGAAAAAAGCAAGAAAAAAGTGGGTCTTTGAGCTACAAATCAAAACAGCATATTTAATATAATATTTTTTGTATGAAACTTTAATATTCATTAGAGTAAGTGTAGGATTAGGGTAGCAGTTCCCAGATTCTGGCATAATTTGACTAATCCTGCAATCCTTTTGTGATGGAAGTGTCATATCACCCGAAATTCTGACCAATGGATTATAAAGATGTACTTTGGATGAAATATATTATTAAAATATTTTCTTTAAAAAATGTGGCTATCTCTACCGTTTCAGATCACGCCAACCAATTGAGATTGTTAAATTTTAATAGACATAAATATTGTGGCTTTGAAATGTCCAACTCACAACCTCGATGTTTTTTCCGAATTAAAAAACTACATTCGAGTGCCGACACTCAACATAATAAGTAGTGTTGATGGCCGGAGAGTAAATACAGTTAAAGTTATTGAGTAAGTTCATTAACATCTTACTATTAACATCTACGTAATGCTACTTCAACAATTTCTTTCATTTATTTGACTCACTCTATTAACTTGTCATTCGTTTTGATATGAATTTGATTAATGGTTTTATGAATAGAACATGAATGGACGACCTTGACCTAGCTTGTTCCACTACGAGTTGTATAGCATGTTGGATTAGGAATTAGTCAGTTGGATAACATGTTCGATATTGAATGACATAAAATGGCATCAGTACAAAATTTTGCAGCCCGTCAAGACTCACAAGCTTTGATTATTGATCTAGAATCCAGAGATGACGATTTCAGTAAACAAGTACGTAATGAATCCTGTAACATAATGAATCATTCAAGAAGAAGTTGACACACAATATTTAGATCTCACGAATAAAACTTCACGCAAGCTCATGTAGCGTAATAGGATTCATTAAGTTCATAAATAAAAGTTGTTAAATCTGATTACTTTCCATAAACTCCAAAATATACAAGCTATGCATTTAAAAAATAAATTATATCTTTCATCAATTTATCATCAACTGAATGTAAAACTTTGAAGGACACCCTGATTACAATTCCGAATTCTTTAATTTATTCAACGTGGTCGTTTATGTATTTATAACGTAATGCTGTGGCAATAAAGACTGGGACAATATACGTTATAAAAGACCACGATCGCGAAATATATTTAACCAGAATAGGAAAGTCGGGACAGACTGTGATATTTGATGTTGTTGATTGTTTTTGTGTAGTTGTTTATGCTACTGAGGTCGCATAGGTCAACACAACATAGGAACAAGCAAGTCCGTGCGTTCATCTCATAGTCGTAAAAGTAAAAACCAAATTAATACTCAAAGTCGAAGCAGATGAGAATAAGATGATTACAAGAAAAGTGTTATGTAATGAGTATGACATTCCAAGCAATATAAACGCTAAACGGCTAAACAGATAAAGGTTTACCACGCACGTATTTACTCCTGACCTAAATGACTGGATAATCAAATGCAACATGTTATATCGATACCAGTTGTTAAATGACGAAAAGACTAAGAGTACCTAAGCCTTCTCCAGTCCCAAATATATTTTAAAATATTGATTTCAATTTCAACAACTTTTTCGGCCATCCACATTCCACACCATTCCATCTTCCATTCTAGGGATCTACCTAGTTCAGCAAAAATTCATCGACGTCTAACAAAATGGAACGATTCCCAATTCACTTGTTCCGCTTGGTGTTGTTTATCCTCTTCACAAATTCAGTTGAGTGCTGCTTCCCCAAACAAACTAAAACAGCTCCAATAAAAAAGAGTACGTAATCATTACTGAATTTCTAATTTTTCTCACCATTAATTGTTTTAAATAAATATTTATGTAACAAGCCCAACGTTTTTTTGTATTTTAGAAACCCTGCATGAGAAATTAAGCCATATGAACTCCAGTCAAGATGTCGAAGTAAGGATGCTCCAAATCATTGAAACACGAGATTTGAGTGTAATCAAAGAAGTCTTTGGGCCTGACCAAAATGGCACGGAAATCATTGAGACATTGAATGAACACCAAAAGCTGATGATACTCAATGGTGCAATAACAAAGAGGGATCCCTCCATTCTTGAGTATTTGCTCACAACCAAAGAATATTCAAGATTGTTATCTGAATCGGGAAGATTCCGAAGCAATTTGATTTACGTTTTCCACATCCAGATTGACAATGCGCTGCACTTAAATAGCACCAAATTGTTTAGCAAATTGTGTAAGAATATAGAAATTATTTTCAAAAATCAACCGGGATTAATAAACACGCACTCACTCACTTCCAACCAGGACACACTACTCCATTTAATTATGCAGCAGGAGCATTTTCAGCAACATCTCAATTTGCAGTTGGAGCTGCTAAAGATGCTGATACAAAACCAGGCCAATCTGAATGCCAAGGATAGAATTGGATACACACCGCTGCATTATGCGGTTGTCGAATCCGACAGGAATCACAATTCTGAAACTCTAATGAAACTAGTCCGCTTCTTGATTTCTTATGGAGCTGATCCAAATATCAGAAGCAACGATGGAACCACTTTTCTGCATATTTCCACAACAAGATCTCATAGTTCGGTGGAACTCTCTGAATTAGTTGAATATCTATCTTCCATTAACAACACTGATTGCTTCAAAATCGCGGATAACAATGGCATTACGGTTCTTCACGGAGCAGTTCGGAGCTTTATTGTGCCCAATGAGACCCTACAAACTTTCAAATCCCATGGGGTAGACTTCAACGCCGTCACTACGGAGGGAGTTTTTGTTTTGTTTGCAGCAATTGACGGGGGACATAACGAGAATTTTCTGAACACCTTGATTGGATTTGGAGCTGACTGGAGGCTTAGAAATAAAAATGGGGATAGTGCTCTCCATCATGCCGTGGCTTCGGGGAATTTGCCAGCGATCAAGCTCCTCATTTCTTTGGGGATAGATGTGAACGCAGTTAATGATTATGGGAGGACACCATTACACACCGTTGTGGGATGGACAAGGACCAGTAATCAGCTTGAGATAATTGCAGAACTCTTGGAAAATGGGGCTGATCCCAATTTAAAGGAAAAGATATTTCGCAAGTCGTCAATTGATTTGGTAAGGACGAGTCGGTTTAATGATGACCTTAAACGTCGTGCACTTGAGCTGATGCAGAACGATTTAGAACCAATCTAGTGAATGTAGTTAACAAAATATATAGAACTATTTATTATATAACCCAATTTATCATATTTTTTCAGTGCAAATGTTTCAACGTGCTTCCTTACTTGTGTGCGGTTCATATTCAGAATATTCATCTACTCAAATATTATTTTGTCCGCTATAAACTTGAATTGGAATAAAATGTAAAATGGAATGTGTGATATTATTGTGACCGATTAAAGAAGTGTTTCGAAGGAAAATATTTAAATATTCGTAAAACAGAAGTTAAGTTTTCTAGCTAAATTTGAACCTCTCATTCTCATAAGTATATCTCGTTTTATTATGCTGTAGAGTTGCAAAAATAGAGCACATAACACACACACCTCCCATTTTTCGTTTAAATGACTGGAACATACAAGAAAAATAGATGGCATTTTAGTATACTCCTTGGAGTATTTTAATTTAACAATTACATACCAGTTCATGTCTTGTTATATATTGGAAATATTATCAACTATACGAAAAAACTGTCACATAAGTACATTTTGCTTATATCTCAGGAACCGTAATACAATACATGAACAGTCATGATTAGTTGGAAGTACAAGGTGATATATATGTAAAAGATTGCTACCTCCGATTCGTTACATAAATTTTGTTGTGACTTATTTTTCGTGTCGAGATGAAGGTTGTTTTGAAAAGAATTTTTCCATTTGGCAGCTTATGTTTTCAGTTATGAATGGGTTTGAAGCTTAACGACTCAAAGTCACAAGTAAAAGGTCCCATGCATGGAACCAATGGTATAAAAATACAGTTTTAGTTATGCACGCCAACCTTAACATCCATTCCAGGAACTGTGTATGAAACAATGAACAATGGCCTATCATCTTTACCGCTGGCAGTATAAAAGGAAATGGCAGATAGAGATGTTCCAACATGATTTTCTTCTTTTCCTTTTTCCATAATTTGCTAAAAATTGCTTTGTTAATAAATTAAAAACTTCATGGTATTCTTATATTATCTGACTACCTCGGATATAAAATGATAACCAATTGGTTCTTTAAGAAAATCTAGCAATTTTTCCACGGATGTTCATAATACTATCAAAAATTTGTCTCGTTGAGTAATTTCCAACTTGGTATAATTTATTATTATTTATTAACTTTATTGCAGAATCGCTTGTACATGAAAGTAACAGAGCAGTCCATAAAAACTATACAAAGCTATAGTGAGAAAAGAAACATGGTATAGGAAAACAACAATAGTAAAATGGTTGAATTGATTGTCTTCAGTTATCTTCAGTTCAAAACCAGAATATTTAAATCTACAATGGTCTTTTCATAAAAGTCACAGTCAATCATCGTCACTACTGATAGCAGGTAACTAAACAATCTAAAGAAGTTGACCTATTTGAATTGCATTTGATATGCGATGATTTTGTTCGTTTGTTGGCGTTAATTATGTTCATACTAAGGTAGCGTTGGCTAATAAACGCCTACTTTGTTAATGTATCGCTAAGTAATTCATATTTGGAAATAAAGTAAGCTCAAGCTGTCCGGGTATGGACATACTTCATTATGGAATGTGTAGCCGAGATATTCACTAGTTAGCTTCCTATTGCCTTGTCCCTAAACCTGACTGTTGCTGAGCCTTTGCTCTGACTGATTTGTATGCACTTTGCCCTTTGGCTTATCCTTACAATTAGGAATAAGATACACACTTGACACCAACAGTTAATTAACAACAATTAAGTTTTACAGCTTTATTTCCATTAGTATAAACGTAAGGAACCGGCAGGGAACTAAAACTCAACTAGCTAATCCAACTATCCCGTTATTACTTTTACTCGCTCGCTCTCGCTCGCTCGTGATGTTGACTGACTGAACTTGCTTTCTCTCCTGACGCATACTCACTTTTGACCTCTCATGACATGGTAAATTCTATAAAATTCTAGAACATTCCCTGCCGGTATAAGCATAAGTACATGGCATATTTCAAATGAGTAAAATTATCTGTATTTCGAAAACCCCCACGGTTTTCTCTGGAACAGAATGTGTAATGCTCAACTTTCAAAAAATGTTGTTATTTTAAATTCTTACTTCCCTTATGTAATGCTCTTATTATATTACATAAATTCAATTACCTTAGTCTGTATTAGTTCTACTACAACCTTCACAAATCCGTTAAATATGGCATTACGAGTTCTTGTTAGTATGGTATGTTCATTCAGAAAACCTATTTGTGTGTAAACTCAGTCTGGTGTCAAGCTGCATAATAAATATATGCCTCCTTCTTGGTAGTGGTAGGATATGTGATCGGAAATTGGATAGTTAGAAAGTGAAAGGTATAAATAAATGAGCAAAGTCTCCAAAGCAAGTTCAAACCCAGGTAGTTATCCATGAGAATGGAAGCTTCACGACCAGTTGAGCAGTAAACATACAGCAATTTATTTGAATTATTGTATCAAGTTTATTTTTCTGTTTCCAAAATTTTATTCCATTACTGAACAATTAAAGTAGCTATGTTTCTGCAAAATAATGAAAAGTTAAACGTTTATCATTTCAAACTGAAGACAGGTTCACTGCGAAATGGTATTTATTCTTGTTTTCCATATTTATTTGGTCAGTATTGCTTTGGAATTTTGCAACCAAAGGCTTCTGCGAATTGTTTTGAGCGCTTGAGGGGTAACGTTGCTCTGGTATTCCCAGCCGAGTGAATACTTTGCATATCACGATACTTGCCTTGGGCATCCTTATTATCGCACCACATCTAAACAATTAAACAAATGAGATTACAATATTCTTTTTAAAGCTTCCCCTTCCAATTATGTTTAACTGAAGCTATTAAAAATGAAAATAATTACGTTAGCATATTTCATGAAAAAGAGCTTTTGGGGTGCAAAGGTCTTCAATCCTGGAAGCACTTTTTCATGCTTTCCATTTGCTTCCAATTCTTTAAGATATTCTTGGTAGGAAAAGTAGCTGATGTAGACAGCGAGAACATCAGCAATGTCTTCGTCAATAGTCTTTGATGGGTCGAGAGTTTCAGCGGATGTCTCTGACGTTTGATACGCAACGCTTCCAGAATCAAGGGCTAGGTTTTTTACCCAGTCATTGTAGTTTTTTGTGCTAACTTTGTCCCAGTAGTCTCCGTACTTTCCATTTTTATCATAATTTTTCCCTGTTTCAAATCAAGTTTCATATTAGACATACGACTTCAGATCAAAACTTTAAAATCAATTTATAAGCCCAAATATTTATCATTTTCTCATGATTACCTTGCGTATCAAAGCTATGACCAACCTATAATAATAATAATAATACGGTTTTATTTAAGTGTTTACAGACATCAGATACATAAATATTTGCTAACAAACCTCGTGAGCCAAGACCATTCCAAGTCCTCCAAAGTTCATGAACCTAATAATTAATCAACATGTTATATTATTGCATTTTTTTTATTTTTGGGGGCGATGCGAGACTCCAAAAACTTACCCTGGTCTGTTAACACCGAAAAGTGGTTTTTGTACGATGCCTCCTTCGATACCTTTGCAAATAAAATTGACATAATTATTATAATTATTTGCAGAACGGAAAGGAATCCATAACAGAAGCTAAAAATATAGAATACTCACGGGCTTCGTTAATCATTTTGTGAAACTGAGCCTGAACAGTTCCAAGGTAGCGACTCCAAGAC
>JAQGAP010004524.1:0-10342 GCA_034697805.1 Orchesella bifasciata
TCGTGGAAAGATTAGTTGTAGAACACTTTGTCAGCATCAACGGACAGCAGGTTGAAATCAAACACGAAGAAGTTGATATATATAAAGTTGATGACATCATGTCAAGCTGCTTAACATTCTATAATTTTCCAAGCACAAGAACATCCGTTTATACACCTCTTGACAAGAGGCTCTTGTATAGTAACAATGAAGCAAATCAAATTCCGGGTGCTTATAATATTTATGATACCACGCACCTGTTGACAATAATACCTGTTATTCCCAAATGAAGTTGTAGTTTATGTGTGCACTGAAACATTTAATGCAAATGATTAAACTTTAGAATGATCATGATGCATTGCATAAAGTTGAGTATAATGCTTCCAGTTCCAGTTCAACGGAATTGGTTTCCCTAATCTACTCCTACGCATTCATTGACATTTTATCTTAATGCATTCCAGGTAGATCTGTTCTGATGACATGTTACTTTACCGATAGTGAATCTTCTCAGAAATATATTTTAACTAAAAACGAGGTTATTTATAATTCATCAACATCTCCCACATTATATATAATCCACTAAAGCAAATGTTTTTGAGTTTCAGCAACCACGCAAAAGCACGAAAAGAAAAAATCGTTTTTGTATAGATAGGTAGTCATTCCAGGACGCTCTCGCGTCAGCTTCTCTTTATTTCCAGCTTCTCCGGCCTGCGTTCAACGTTTTAGATAAACTAAAATGCTTTCACAGCATCAATCAACTAAGCTAACAAAAGTTGATTTACGTAGTAGTAACCGTCTCATCTTCCCTGCATTGAAATTTGTTTGAATAGCTTAGTACCACACGGAGCCATGTATGTGTTGTGGTTTTAAATGTAATATAATGCGATTGCGATAAAATATACCTACGCTTTTCCAGCAAACTACAATACTGTGGAGTACATCCGTAATCACCACGTCTATGATGTCAGTGATTAAGTAAACATGTAAAAGAATAGAAGATGTGGAGTAGTTAACGGTAGTATTAGAAGAACTCATATGAAAAGCTCTTTTGCATTCTCTCAACTTCCCTACTATCTCTGTAGATTCAATACAGACATGCATATCTTAAAAGGAAAATCTCTTGATGATCGCTTCACTTACAGCATATCGCATCTCCACCTTTTCAACTTATCTGGTGACTGTTATTTGTTCGTTACCACATTCAATCCATTTGCCTACCAGCCTCTCTTGTTCTTAGATTCAGATTTAATCCCTAATTTCACATAATATGTATATTACAGCCATGCCATATGCATTTCCCATCATTTGACTTTTTGTCATATATGAAACATTTTTAACTGAGGTCTGGAGCTCTCTGCCTAGTGTACTCTTCTGCGGTGCGAGGAACAGAAGCAAAAGGGGATTCAGGAAAGGTGGATTGGATTGTGATTGACTAGAAATACCTTTCCATTACGATCACAATGTCATTACCATTTAGTGCACATAAATTTTGTTTTCCCAATCTGCATTAAACAAATAGAAGCTATGTTCACTCTCAACATAATAGCATAGACTTTCCACTGGATTCTTTTAAACAAAAATATATCTGGAGAGATTTTAAACATTTTAAAACTTTGACCTAGGAACTTTCAGTATTTCTCGTATTTTCTTTTCCCACTTAATTTTAACTTTGTGGAAGTCGAAATGTATTTTAAGTGCTTGACAAATTCCATAGCTTTAATTAGCTTTACTCTGCAACTCATCTTTGGAGTGGTTCAGCAGACAGAAGCTAGAGCAAGATTCTCGCGAGATCATAATAATCTTAGTCGCGATGAGAATATTAATAAAACAGCGTATTACTCTAATGTCAACGGGGCGTTGGATCGTTTGATTGAAATGTTGTATGGCGATATTGAACCAAAAAGTGTGCTCTTCCGGGAACCCCTTTACGCTAGTCATGCAGGGCATGATAACGCACTTGACTACACCAACGAATGGGTAGTCCATATTGATGGAGGAGATCAAGAGGCTAATCGTATTGCTGAGAAAGCTGGATACGTAAACCTGGGGCAGGTATTTTCCTCTAAATTGCTCTTCAAATCATTACATTGAATGGAAATGGACTCAGTTATTTTTGATCGTGGCTTCATTTTCTAGCCGACAAACTGTGCTTTCAGTGTTCTAAATGTTGTACTTTACGGTTGAGTTTGGCTTCCGATTTCCCAGTATATATAGCAATCACATCAGGTTAAAGATACTTACTACCTTTCATGCCTCAATATAATATGGCTTGATCTGTAATCAGTTCGTGAACGTTGCTGAATAAGAAGCCTTATAACAAGCTGCATAGAATGACAAACCTACTATTGGATGATTTTGTCTGTCCTTGTACAGCTAGTCATTTCATACGCCATCATCATCTTTACTTTCTTGAGAAAAGAATCCAGAGTGATAATTTGACATTTCTTTCATTAGGTTAAAGAATTCCCCGATGTGTACCTGATGCGGAAACCTGATCATCCTACAGGTCATAAAAGGAGTGCTAGAGAACTAACCAGCCATCTCATGTCTTTCAGTCAGGTACGTCATGCATACAGGATTCAGCATTATATGAGACGCTTCTACCCAAGTTTGATAATTTGTGCCACACTGCATAATATATATAGCTCATCTTACAAATATGATTTATGGTAAGGATAACACCTTAATTTTTTGGAATAGGTGAATTGGGCTGATCAACAATTTTCCAAGTCTCGTGTCAAAAGGGATCTGGACATTATGAATCTCATCAAAAACTTTGATATTGGAAATTGGTTCAACAAAGATGAGGTCTGGTTCGGCAAGCCCCGTTTCAATCCTTTTGCTACGGCATTTACTGATCCTCTTTGGGATAAACAATGGTACATGGTAAGTAAGAGCAAGAGTGATGAAAAAAGGAAATTCAGGCCATATCCAATATGCGTACTTTGCATGTACTTTGTTTATGCAGCAAGACACAAGAACCAAAGCTTCCTTGCCACGACTGGATCTAAACGTACTTCCAGTTTTTCAGATGGGATACTCAGGAAGCGGAGTCAATGTAGTCATTTTAGATGATGGATTGGAGCATACTCACAGTGACCTAGTCAAAAACTATGTACGTGATATTTAATCCTTATATCGGAGTTGTTTGTGATGACGGACGATCAATGCAAACATAATTAATTAGCTAAATGAATAGTTTTAATTTTACAAAAGTATTTATCTTCTAGGTTCCAAGCATCAGTGGTGATTTGAATGACAATGATGATGATCCCACACCTCGGTACGGCACGAAACCGGATAATGCTCATGGGACCCGGTGTGCTGGAGAAGTTGCTATGCAGGCAAATAACTCAAAGTGTGGTGTTGGTATTGCTTACAACGCTGGCATTGGAGGTACATCATCATCATCATCACATTTCACATAGCATATTGTACTTCTTGCACAAATCTGCTTTTAGACTATTCTTTTCTGCTTTTCAACAAAATATTATAGCATTCTTTTGACGAAATTTCATTTTTAGGAGTTAGGATGCTGGATGGCCCTGTGAGTGATCGCGTTGAAGGAGAAGCCCTATCGTTTGCTTTGAAGAAAGTAGACATATTTTCGGCTTCGTGGGGTCCTAACGATGATGGTGAAACAGTTGAAGGACCAGGAAGATTAGCACAGCAAGCGTTTTTAAAAGGAGTGACTCAGGTACTGCGTCCATATAGGCATAATTATGTACTTGTATTTCAATGGGAATGCATTCATGTTTTAAACCACATTATTGAACTGTTGTGTTGAGTATTGTTTAATTTTTATGCAAAATAGAAAATGAGATTTGAAGAGAAAGTCGGAACAGTTCCAAATACTAGATTTTTAAGAAAATTCATTTATTTCATTTTTCAGGGTCGCAATGGCCTAGGAATTATATACGTATGGGCATCAGGAAACGGAGGTGCAAAAGATGATACCTGCGCTTGCGACGGTTATGCCTCCAACGTTTTTACATTATCCATCGGCAGTGCCTCTGAATCCGGTACTTTCCCTTGGTACGGTGAAAAATGTCCATCAACGCTGGCTGTAACGTATTCAAGTGGAGCATACACAGATCAAAAAATCGTAAGATTCATAAATTTACCTTCATATAACCGTAAGAAATTCTGAGTATCAACCTATATCTTCTGAATTCCACCACGTAGGCTACGACGGATCTTAATGATCAATGTACTACAAGTCACACAGGAACATCCGCTTCGGCTCCTTTAGCTGCAGGAATTGTTGCATTGGTACTGGAAGCAAAGTAAGACTTTGTGTGTAGTGATTTCAAAAATAAAAATATAAAAATAATGAAATATACCAATCAATCAGTTCACCAAAATGTTGACAATTTTCAGTCCAAAGTTGACATGGCGCGACGTCCAGCATCTCACAGTTTGGACAGCTCAACCGGGACCCCTTATCGATAACCCAGGTTGGAAAATGAATGATGCAGGCTTCCAATATAATCCTAGATTTGGATTTGGTCTTATGGATGCACATGGAATGGTTAGGACTGCACTGAACTGGACCAATGTTCCAGCCCAGAGAGTCTGTCGTATTAAACCTGTTCCATTGTAAGCATACAGAACCTGTTTCATTTGCCGTACCACTCCCTAACCGTTATGATAAAGCTTAACTAAACCATGCTGCTTTTAAATTGAATAGCTTAATCAAATCACTCGATACAAGTTCAAGTAGTTGCTGAAAATGTACATTTGTGTAACGTAAGCATACAAATAGTAACACTGGCTTACAAAATACATTTACGATAACGTGCAAACAAAGTTTAAGTTTAAGAATATGTTCTTAAAATCATAAAAATCTTAGTTTACTACTGAGTGACAATTAGGCTAAGAACTGAAACTCGGGCTAAAGAGTAAAGTACAGACGGCACAAGTGATATCATTTTCAGTAACTAACTTAAAACAGTAGCGAGCAGTTACGTTAGGGCAGGTATAATAGAATATATACGCTATGAAATTATGTATCGAACTACCAGATATCAAAACTGTATTCCTGTTTCAGAGAGTGGAAGCAGATGAACCCGTTGAAGCCTAATATCGTTGAATTCCTGAGCGACGCATGTAGAGGTACTGAGAACGAAATCAATTACATAGAACACGTACAAGTTTTCACTACTGTTCATTACACAAATCGAGGAGCACTTCAAATCGATTTAGTTTCTCCTAAAGGTAAAATCAACCACTTTCTACTAACCTTAACCACCTAATTGGAATGAATCTATCATCTATGAGAACTAACTAACTATGTGAAATCCATTGTACAGGAACTAAAACGAGACTTCTATTTCCAAGAAAAAATGATGTATCTCCAACGGGATTTGAAAATTGGCCATTCACCTCAGCACATACCTGGGGAGAGAATCCGGCAGGACAATGGCTATTTTATCTAACTGACTCGGTATGTAAAATTATTAACAACTTACAATTGCTAAAAATATGAAACTTATCCACGTAGTGAAAAATAATTAAATAACTTAAATCAATTTCGTTTTAGACACTAGATGCTGACAACAAAGGTACTTTTAACTCTGCAGAACTAGTAATTTACGGAACAAAACAAGCTCCACCACACGCCCTATCAGGACCAAGAGTATATCCTCAGGAATACAAAAAGAAAAGCGTCATGCCATTTACTGCAGAGAAAAATGAACCTCAACTTCGACTACGAGCTCTAGTAGACAATGTACAAAATTGGATCTAAAGTACCTATACCATAACTAATTCCTATTTATGAATACCAAAACATTCTTCATCTGTGTACAACAAAATCGCTTACCTAAAAATTCTTAACGAAAAATTTAAATGTAACTATCACTTAGCTAACCTTAAGCCGAAATCTTTAGCTGCTAGTAAGGGTCTAAACGATATCTATTATCATAAAATAATGTGCATTCCTTAACGTGTAACTAAATATGAAAAAAGCTATATAAAACCTTATGAATCGAGATCTCAATAACTAATTAAACGTAAACGTAATTTTATACAATGCATACAAAATTGTGCTAATGATTAATATGGGTACACGAACATATATTACAATTTTTAAATCTTGACTACTGAGATAATCAACGATTATTCCATTTTATTGGCTGTTGGCATTGTACACGATTCAACCAGTGCACTCAGAAATGTTCCACTTAATTAACTACGTTACACAGTTCTAAAGACCTTCATCATGTTTCATATTATAATGTAAGCATGCATCTAATGTTTTGACTCTCGCAAGAATCTTACGGTTCTCTAGTCAAGTATAAGTAATTACATTCATGAATCGTTAAGCAGTAATAAGTATATTATTATTAATAATAATGATGGTTCATACCAACTACTACATGTCAAGATATTATAATAATAAAGTTTCCTCTACACACAGACGTGACAGTTAAAGAGATGTAAGTCGAAACTCGGAAGTAGGATAATTTACAATAGCTTGGCTTCGCCTTTTTTTCTAAAATTTGTGGCAAAATCATACTGTGGACTCTGTAATAAGACTCCTCGTGATGTTTACCTTAGTTAACAGTAAGTGTACTGAATCGGAATAGGGAACCATTCCCTTCACAGGCTTTGACGGTATTCTTACTAAAATCATTTGGATATATGTGTATCGTATTAACATTTTGTTCCATCATCCAGATGGATGTAACTGTAAAGACATAAATATTTTGTAGTGCAGATGTATAGAAAAACCCTACAGCGACAACATACCAATTTACGAGTTGAACCTATCGAACATATTTTAATTTTCAGTTTACCACTAAGGTTTAAGTCTTTGCGAAAATCATCTACTATATTACGGGGGTTAAAGTTAAAGATCACGTTTGATTCATGTCCGTATTATAATAATTCTAAAACGATATCTTATTACGTTCCGATAATTAAGCACAATAACTCTACGGCAATTACTGCGTTTGGATTAGTTATCTGGTAGATTACAATAAAGAACACTCCATAATATTCAAATTCGTGACTTGTGGATATCAGTAGTAGTAGTACTTTGATCTTAAAAGACTTGTCATAGTAAAAACAAATTAAAAGATTATTAGCACGAACACTGAGATGTATCAAGAGAGAGAGAGGGATATTGATTGTTCTACTTAAGTTGCAAATTGACTAAGAATTTCCCTATCACACCAATTCTTAATATCATCGATTCAATACTCTAACGTTCCATCTTAAGGTGTAGTGCAAAAATTTCAAAGAATAAACCTTCAATGTATGAAAATGAGTAGTCTACTACTTAAAAGTTTAAATATTATAATCCCAAGATCAGTTCAACCACTGAACCCGTTTACAGCCTGACCACCTACGTACATTATTATCATATGGCGAGAGTATCGAGGCTTGACTTACTTGACAACAATATAATGTAGCATAATAATGTACTCAATACCTACCTACCTAAGGTTAACAGTTTACAAGTAAGAAGCAAACTCACAGTTAAAGTCCCGCGGCAGGTTATCATGATTCCATAATACCGATTCTAATATTTTTTGACTCTGTTATAGTTCAGTTGCAGTGAGGATACTGCCAATGATATAAATTCGGCACTACCTTAAAGTCCATGTAATCATAAATTATCCTATCCTTTTTCTTGTTATTAACTTACCTAAAAGACAAACATCATAAACTTAATTTACAATTGGCATACATTCTGCTGGTTGTTTGTTGGTTAGAAGAGTTGCAGTAAGTGATGTACCCTACTACCATCGTACCTCTATGTAAAAGTGCTACCCACTATGCCCTAGTTAAAATGAAATAGTTTTTAAACAAATCTTGATTGATTTCATACAATAAACACATATTAATAATTCCCTTCACGTTATTAAGGACACCAAGTGTGCCTACTAAGTTTAATCTGAATTATAACAGTCATTACGACTTCAGTACAATCACCACTGCATTAAAAATGACAGAGGAACAAACCATGAAGAACAGCATATATTATATAAAACAATGATGTCAAAAACAAACAGAACAAAACAAAAAAAACTCACCAACTATAACAAAACTCCACAGTTGTAAGACCTCGATAACGTAGTCACCTCTATCTATATAATTATATATGTAGTTTTTTATAATAGTATTAAGTATAATAGTAAAGTTAGGATTAATACGAATTTTCCAACATGTTTAACTACGAATATTGTTTCTTGTTTACTTTACTACTACCATCATATATGGAGAACTACTAAAGATATGTACATATGTACAATACAGCTCATACAGATCAAACACCATGGACTTAATTGTAGTTTGTTTTTGTTTAAATTAGTGCACAGTTTATAATGTTTACGTATTTTTAGATGCTACTCAGGTTCATGGGCTTTTAAATTTATGATGTATACTAGAATTACTGATGATGCCAAGTGACAGTAGATGACATTTTACATTATCTGAGCATTCTCATACTTTAAATGAGGAGTTTCCCAATAATACATCCCTACGTTAACTTAATTTAGCCTTGATTAAAATGTAAAACTAATCTTGAGGAAATATACTTCTATACTCTGCATTAGTCGTCCTTGTATTAATCATATAACGGTAGAATAATGTAAGATACTTAAATAGTGACGTCTATTAATTAGTAACAGTCAATGAAAATTCAAAACAAAAAAATATAAAAAAAATTCTCATTTCTCCTATGTCTTCACGAAGTCATTCTTGTTTCACGACAAGGTATTAAAAGATTACAACAGTAGATCTAGACAATCATATTTATCATAAATTCACAATTTTCTACCCTTAAATGTTTGTGTACTTTATTTACCCCATGACTTTATACAGATAATAGTGATTTCTTGAATGGATTAATTACAACAGAGAAACGTTACCCCGAATGTGTCGATTCATACTAAGACTTGCATGATAAATAATAATAATACATCGACTTTAATATATTAGTTATGTAGAGATTAGTTTTAGCTCAGTACCGTTGGTCTTGTTTTCTTTTCCTTGTCACGTAGGGTCTCTTAGTGTTTTGTAAGGTATAACAATCTAAGCTGTAGTAATACAGGCACGCCCATGATTACACGAAAGAATGGACCACCTTAATGTAATTTAAAACCTTGAATTAATAATACGAGAAATAAGACATCCGTACGGCGTTTATATGAAATGCAAACAGTGAAACAGGTTATGTCGCTTTTAGAAGTGAACTTTAAAGTCCATGAGCTCCCAGATGCAACTCAAACCTGATTGGATGTGTGCAATTGTTCAAAAATGTCCTCTGATTGTGTTTGATCTATGATGTTCCACGGATTTTAAGATGACACTCCGCGGGGATGAATGGTGTTGTTGTGAGTTTGGGGTTGTTAGGTTCTTACTGTAAAATTATAATGAATTACGATTTACATTCTTCGATAAGGATGGTAGCCAGATGTCTGACCCGGTTGAGAATAACTCCCACCTCTCTGAGGTCCAGGACCTCCATAACTTCCAGCAGCCGATGCATCAGCAGTACCGTAACCAGAGGCCGCCCCAGTACCTAAACAGTAAAATACGAAAATCAAACAAAATGAAAACAAAAAAAAAAAGAAAGAAAACGAAAAACTCTTTTTAGAGATGACTGGGAACATTTATACAGCCACTGGTAACGTGAAGCGAACAAGCTTTTACAGCTAATAAAAATATGAATTTTACTAGCAACAGCGACTGATACCAAAAGGAGCGTTAGGAAGTCTGGGCCTGAGAGGTGGATGATTGTTACGGTTGCGCAAGTAAAGTTTTGAATAAAACTATTACTTACCGTATGCACGAGAAGGTCCATAAGCCCCAGCAGCTGTATCCTGGGGTGGCTGAGTGTGAGTATAACCAGCAGACGAACCATACTGTGGCTGTGGAGTAGAATATGGGTAGCTTGAAGTCGGCTTCTGTGGGGCAGGCGCAGCTGGAGTTCCTGGAGCTGCTGTTGGAGTGGTTCCTTGTCTGCCATACATGTCCGCTCCTTGTGGAGTTGCACCACCACTCTGACCATTTTGACCCATGGTGTAGTTCCAGTTAGCTCCGTAGCTATTCTGAGGAGTCGTTCCTACAACGTAAATTATCTTTGTTATTGACACAACCGTATCATAATACATACATGCCTCAATAGTCTTTACTTTAATGAATAGTTATAGTTTTAGTAGTATAGTGAAAATACACTTTGTCTATGCTATCTAACTATTTGCCAGCTGACAATAATAAAATGTAAATGTAATAAAAGATCCCTCATCTACTTCCAAAACTTCTAAGTTGCCATTTTGATTCCAGTGAACGGAATCAAATAAAAATGCATGTGACACCGTCAAGTTTAAACTAAAAACGTCCCAAAAGCCGG
>JAQGAP010004525.1:0-10342 GCA_034697805.1 Orchesella bifasciata
TTTGCAAACTCTTTGACATGCTCTTTCAAAGCTTTGAAACCAAACTGGAGGGTTGAAATCATGGACATGATGAGCACTCGGAAATGGAGCCTTCGAAAGAGAATGGCAAACCAACACAATGAAAACATTGGAAATGTAACCCAACCCAAATCTATCCCTCCATCTTCTGCTTCACCGTTTCCTCTTATGTGCACCAATATCTTTAGCAAATCTGGCTTTATCAAAATGAAAGTTGCAATTAGCGTAGATAAGTTAATCCCCCTCACAAGCCACCTTGCCTCTTTTCTGGCTCGCTCAAACCATCCAGGAATCCAGGAGTGATTTTTCAAGTCATCTACAAACATGATGAGATTTTCTTCATACAAATTCATATAAGTTCCGATCCGTTTCCGATCCTTCCAAAAGAGGACAATCCCAATGAAATCCGAACAAAACATTGTGGTTGAGAGAATCATTTCGGTGACGCCAAGAGTGCTGTCTTCTCCGTTGGCTACGCCAAACCGTTGGTACACCAAGTCTTCGTTCCAATTGATGTAAGCCGCCACCCCAAATACGACAAGGAGCCGAAGAAACGCCTGAATTGTTGGGATGCTCAGCCATGAGAAGGTGAAACGGGTGCTGGCCTTGTCCATACTGAAGATAAAGAGACCGCTTCGTTGAGATGGCCAAACGGTTATGTTGGCGAGGTCACGGAGCAATTTTATGATGTTCACTCGTGGGGCTGGGATGGGTTCAGGGGGAAAGTCGATGAAATTTGGGGATAAACTAGAAAGTTTATCTTGAAGGGTAGGCTCAACACTAAAGATTTTATGCTTCATGATTTTTAGGCAAGTTTAGAGCTGATATCTTTTTATTTTGTAGAAAAATAATTTTATACACTACACAGGTTGCTTAACGTTCCGTAGTGGTAGCTGCAAAATTATGGGAATGACTAAATTTTGTCAGGATAAATGCTCTAAAATTATACACGTTTTTATTCGTCTCCACTTTTTATTCAATAATTCATAACATTAACTGCTATTACAACACACTCGAGTGTTCCACTTAAAACAAGCAAATAAATTAAGTGATATGGAAGATTAGTATCAAAATAAATTATTATGTTACTCTCTGCACCTCAGCTAATTGTAAACATCTCATAAGTCCTAATAAAAGCTAATGGATGAGTAATAATAAATTATTTTTCGATGATGCAACAAGTATTGTATTATTCTAATAAACTAAAACGTCCCGTTAGGTACTGTCAATGAAGTTGTCACTTGTCACTTGTTTTGTCGTCAATGTAGTCTTTGTCTGTGCAAAATTGGGTCAGTCGGTTAGCATGTCGTTAGTCGGTAGAGTTGAGTATGTAAGTAAGCATTATTAGTAGAAATTAGAACGTCAAAATCAGTCTTGTCCGTTAAAAGTAAATGGCAAATGTCACGAGGTCTGTCTTTGTATTGTAAACGTCATCAAATGAAGGTTATTTGAGCTGTATGTCATAGTCGTCCAAGGTCAAGAGGAAATCTCACGTTAAATCAAAAGTCACAAGTCAAGAATAGTCTTTAAAAAAGTCGTTAGGTAAATTTTCTTCAAGTTTTCGAAACTTTAGCAGCTTGACTTTTATCCAGCTTGGCGAATTTCACAGATTTCGCCGAAGGTTTCATGTTGGCTGCTACGGTGGGGTAAACAACTTTGGTTCTGCTGTTACCCGTTTCCCCAAAGTTGGCTTTGGAGCCTCTTGCAGTACCTGCCGAGGATGATGATTGAGACATTGACAGCGATAAATCGGCACTTTTACCTCGAATTTTTTCCACAATGTGGGAAATGTCTTCCGGAAGGTTGGCCATGATGCTGTCCATCTTTTCCTGTGAAATTGTAAGTTTTCGGCAAAAGTTTTCTCAGCCATTTGTTCTTATGAAAATGCATTGCTCACCTGAAGAAACTTTTTGAAATTTTTCCCTGCCGGAGTTTCCAACAACCTTCTTCCGGTGGAAATGACAGGGACAGGGATAAGAAGAATGAGAAGAAGAGGCAAGAGCAATAAAGCCAACTTGAGAAGAAGTAAAGGTAAGAGTAATGGGAGGAGAATGGGGAACAGTGGAATCAGTCCCAGTTTCTTGAGAAGAAGAAGTCCCTTGAGAAGTCCAAGAACTCCCTTCAATCCCTTTAATCCCTTCAAACCTATCCAAATCTTGAGTTAGGGAGATGTGTTGAATTTGATAGTAAGATTTTTTTTGTTACTATATGTCAAACCTTTTAATCCTAACAATCCGATGAGTTCTTTCGGGAAGCCGCCTCCACCACCACCACCAAAATCATCGTCGTCATCATCTCCTCCACCTCCCCAACCCATACCGATCGGCATGGCCTATCAATGAAGAAATATTGGATGCATTGTTTTGCATAATCTCTACCGAAAGTGTTTTTCAATTAATTTCCTTACAGCTGGACTGGGATAAATTTGATATTTATATACGGCTGGGCTAGCCATTGCTGGGACGCCATAGCCTCCACCTCCTCCTCCACCCATGCTGTAGCCACCAGCTCCACCACCCATGTCGTAGCCCCCACCTCCTAAATTTCACATTACCCCAAAAATGAGTCAAGGCCGGAATAAGCCTAATTTTAACAATGTGAATGTGGTGCATTTTTACCTCCACCTCCCATACTATACCCTCCACCAGATCCACCAAAACTACTTGCTGCTCCAACACCCCCAGCTCCTGCTGCGTAGCCTCCACCACCACCACCTCCCCCAGCACCACCTCCTCCCCCTCCTACATCTCCTCTTGGCTCAAACACAGCTCCTGACGTGTTGGCGAGGGAATGATGCTGATAAAATTGTTTGGAGTAGGTGGACGAAGCTGCAAAGGCACATGATGGGATCGCCACAATGCAGAAACCAAAAAGAATGGTTCTCACTGAATACTTCCGGTATGGACTGTGTCTCTGCATCTAATTGTAAGACAAATCCAACAATGGATATTCAAATATCCGAACAATATGAACAAATCATAACTGATTTCTGAAAATTATTCTCAACCAACCTCAAAGAAACTTTAATACTTCCACTGATTCTTTGCACAAACACGTTGATTTTTTTTGCAAACGTTTCAAATGAACCCAAACACTTGGGACCACTTGGGAAAAAAATTCTACCTAAACGTGTACACTTTTTGCCAATCCATTGAAACAAAAACACTTCAGAGGAGGAACTCAGCAGGTAAACCACCAAAAAAACCAACAACTTATCCTAGTTTCCGAGCACCCAGCTATATTTTTTGCCTTGTTGACCAGTTGTCAGACAAACCGGGAACTGATGACGGGTCTTGAAGAAAAAACTCCTTTTATATGAACAAAAAATATGAATTTTTTTGAAAGAGCCAAACGCATAACGTACGTACATGCTCATCATCATCATGATCATCATCCGACATAAAAACATAAATTCCGCATGTCTCAAACATCGAAAACAATGAATGAGCGAGTAAAAGGGATCTTTTCTCACTTGTTGAAAACATAATTTCCTACATTGCTATTTTTGGTGTCACATCATCATCCCTCATATATTTTCGTACATTACTAGATATATCTCTCCTACTCATAATAATTCTATTCTGATGCCGGTGATGATGGATTGATAGTAGGCAGGAGAGAAAGACACGATGATGATGATGGCCATGGCCATGATAATGATGATATTTTGATGATGCTTTTCGTTCGTATTTGTATAGGAGCTCAGATGCTGAAAACACGGTAGCATATAGGCACCTATATCTAATGACAAGGCGCTTCTTTTCCCCGTCAAGTAATGCACACATGTATGTACATATGTCTCATTGTGTTCAACAAGCTTACAAGACGGCGAAAGAGGAACATGTCATAAAAATGCATTTACACGCGTTTTCATTCAACTCAATTCAAATATGGCATAAAAAATTAAAGCCGATATGCAGGAGGGAGATGAAGAAGAGGTCCGTATGCCTCTTTCAACCCGTCATCATCATCATCAGTCCCCACATTTTGCTGTTCTCAGTCGTTCACCCAGTGAAATACTAAAAAAATATGACGTATCATCCTCAAAATTAATCGTATGAAACATGAAAGTGTAGCTGGCTTTGCATATAGCAAGCAGGTTCCCAATGTATTTTTCTGGCTTTTGTACTGTCACCGTCGTCACCCCATATAATTCGACGAGGAGTCTGTTTTAAGATGTTGTCAATGAGGGGAGAATAATGTCAAATGTAGTGCACGAGAAAAAGTTAAGAGAGAGAGAGAGAAGACGCTTTTTTATTAAACAAATTGTATTCCATTGTCATGCTCAAATGGAGCTTTCAAAGCGTTTCCATTGTTCAGAAAAAAGAAATTGAGGGGTAAATTAAAGGACTGGTTACATTGTGATTGTCAAAGTTAATTTTTTGTTGGGCAAAAGAATGAATGGAGTTGTGGAAAAAGGGAGAAAATGAATGGGAATATGTGGTAAAATGCGTATATGGTGCATCATTATAGCGTGGTGCGTTTTTTAATGTGATGCTCGCTTTCGCTCGCTGTTGCGGAGAAAAGGATTGAAGATTGTTGTCGGTAACCTGAATTGGGAAGTTGGTTTGTAGGTGTTTGGAGAAAGGAGAATTTTAACACTTTATTTTACATGTTGCCTAATGCCATTTGCAATGCAACTTTGTCATTTGTGCTGAGCAAAAGAGAGCCATATTAGTAAAGAATGTATAAAATTTTCTATTATGTTATTAATTTTTTATAGCCCAATGCATCCACACATGATGTCCATGTTGGTGTGTGGCAAATGGCCAGTTGTTCAGCATAATGTCAATAAAATGTGTGGGAAAATATTTGATTAGTTCGATAGATTCGTGCTTTGAATGGAAGGAAAGCATTAGAGTGATTTACCATGTAATTAAACACAGCATGAGCAATTATTGTTAGCTTGACCGAGCCGGTCAAGATGAACTGGTGGAGTAAAGTATGTCTTGGTTTTATCTCCCTAGCCAAATAGATTACTAGTGTGGTCGCTGGCACCTGGCTTCAATTTTATGATGCGCAACGTGTTTTAACAATTGTTATAGCGGAACGAATTGATTGTGCATTTGCATTTGCTTAGTTTGTCCCGCTGCCTCCATTTAATTTCGGTTGTGTTTTGGTGGACATTTATATTTAGATGCATTTTGTTTGCGTTAAACAAGTATTCTAGGATAGAAACATTCAACTTCATACTTCAATTTTTCATATTTTTAGAATAAGAATTGACAAGTTTTAGTCAGATTTCATTTGGCTTCAATACTGCAATTCTGTATTTTCTCGATGTTAGAGATAAACAAATGCCAATAGAATATTTGTGTAAACATAAATTATTTTTATAACCAGTAGATAGCAGTGACAGGAGTCCTATTAAGAATGATCGATATAATGATAATGGTATCTCAATAAATCTAGCAGTTCAGAAGAATAATCGTATGAAAGCTCGTCTTATTGTCGTTGAGTCGTCGTTGTCCGTTGTCAAAATATTCTTAACTAATCTAATCTATAAATAGTTAACAATCTTACAACTTTACTAAATTACAATACAAAAATAAATACCATTTGAATAACAAATAATAATAACTGAGAATCACTGTAAAATTTAACTTTTACAATGTCAATGTAAATATTTCTATACGTCCAAGTAGCAGGTTTCTAAAAATTAAAGGTTCAGTCAGTCAAAACGTAATGTTATCACAGTCAAGTTTTGTTTGTTTGTCCTTGAGATTCAGTCAGTCTGGTTGTTTGTTGTATTTGCGATCATAGTCAATGTCAAAGAACACAAAAGGATACTAATTTCCACTGGTTAAAGAAAAAGTACACGTAGTAAAGTCACTGTCACTTTCATTTTGTTTCCTGGTTATGATTGTCACCACAGAAGTTCAGCGTTTTCTATTTTGCGCTAGCATTAAGATGAAGGGGAGGAGGAATGCTTTTCAGATTTTGAATAGGCCTTGATGGACTTTGTTGTGGAGGGTTTGTTCGATGAAGATGTTATGGTTGTGGTTGAGGAGCCTCTTGCTGTATTTCCTTGTGATACTCCTGCAGATGATGATAACTCCTTTTCTGAAAGTGATATGTCCGCACTTTTCCCACGGATTTTATCTACGATATGCGAAATGTCTTGGGGAAGCTTACTAACAATTTCGTCCATTGTATCCTGAAAAAATATTGCGTCATATTTTGAAAACGATACTCTTGTTGATGTTGATTTTGAAATTTTCTTAAATTTTTTAAAAAGAAGCAATTTGGTAATTTCATACCTGCAAATATGATTTTACATTTTTCCCCATCGAGCTTTCCAGCCACTGACGTCCGGTTGAGATCACAGGAACTGGGATGAGAAGAAGGAGGAGTAAGGGAAGTAATAACAGTGCCAACTTCAGAAGAAGAAGTGGCAACAAGAGTGGAAGTAGCAGAGGGAGCAGTGGAAGTAAGCCCAACTTTTTCAGAAGGAGCAAACCCTTCAATAATCCTAATAGGCCTTTGAGACCTTTGAGGCCCTTCAAACCTATAAACATGAATTTTATTTTCTCGGACATGAATTGAATACATGAATTACATGATACATGACAAGACATGAGAAAAGTCCACATGAACGGACATGATTTACTCTCTACCTTTAAGTCCCAAAAGTCCAATGAGCTCTTTGTCAAATCCACCGCCGTAGTCATCCTCTTCTTCATATGGAACATGACCACCTCCACCCCAGCCACCACCTCCCTAGAACATTAGGGGCAAATTGATACTACATTCCGTATCACTTGAATTTTCATAAATCAAGTTTCAAAATGACTTACAGGGCTTGGGTAGATTTGATACTTGTATACTCCAGATGGATTTCCTCCATATCCACCTACATCATAGCCACCGCCACCACCTCCGTATCCACCTGGGGAAAAATCATGCTACTTTTTACAAAACTTCACTTTTTTATTGGCGTGTTTAATATGACCTAATGTTGGTAAAATGTCTACCTCCACCCCCACCAATGCCATATCCACCTCCCGAGCCACCATATCCTCCTCCTCCCACATCCCCTCTTGGTTCGAAAGCGCCAGCGGGAGCAATATTGACACTGGAAGTTGAAGCTGCAGCAACATAACTCGAAGAACTATTACTTTTCAACGGAGATTGAGCAATACTCTGATGTTGCTGTGGGGTAGCAAACGCCCCTTGATTATATTGTTTGGAAAACGACGCAGTTGCCGAAAAGACAGAATAAGGAAGAAGGAGGCAACCTAGCACAGTTGCAAAACTGGACCTCCTGAACAAACCCCGACTTTCCATTTCGTTGAGTGTGAAAACTTACGCCTAGATTTTCAAAATAAGTTAGGAAAGCAGAAGAATAAATTGCTCGTGTTTTTCAAAAATAAATAAACAAAGCCGGCGTGCTTTGATTTTCGAGTGGTGACCGGCGAAAGGGAAAGAGAGCTGACTGGGTTTGATATTTGGATGAAACAATGCTTTTATACTTAGGAAGCAAGCGGAAGGATTTCCTCTACAAATATGCTCTACAATGACTGCATTTCAACGATGATGATAATGATGAGAATGCCTAAGCATAAGCGATCTATAATATGCATTTTTAATATCAAAAGGTACATTTTGGTGGTCTGGTCTGGTCTGGTCGTAGCGTGGTGCATTCATGTGACGATGATGAGATGATAGATCATTGGGAAGGAAGGAGGACCATGACCATCACATCACGATCATTTTTTTAGTTGAGACTTGATACATCAAACGAACGAACGCAGAGGTATAAAAATACATTGTGCCGAAAATGCCTTCTACAAGAATATTATGTGCCCGTGAATGATTCGATGATGATGATGATGGTCTTGGTCGATTATATTATTTTTTGCCCAGTAGGCCCAGAAGAGAGAATTAAGTTGCAAAAATAGAAAACTTATTTATGCTGGTTGAAACGAAGAGAGAGAAAAAACGTGTAGAACGTGTATCCTTTTCTTGCCACGCTATTATATTATCACACACACAGGGATGCAATTACCTTTGTCAACTTATTGTCATGAGGGAAAATATTAGAGGAAAAATTAATAATGCAGACTTTTCGTCGTGTGGTGGCAAAGATAATATGTGCATGTGTTTATAACACATCTCAAAATCGTTATCATTATGTCGACCAAAAAAAGTGTGTTTGTGTACAGACGTAAGCACTTGCTAATTTTATGCATGTCATCTCTATTTTCAGATGACTTTTCTTCGTGTTCATAAGATTTAAGATAAATTGCAAATTGTTAAACGTTTCGGTGTAGCACTGCCGTTGGGAATTGCAGTTAAAACGAAATGCATTTCTATGTTGACTGATGGGCTTTGGGAATTGCACGCTGGAACAGCTAAAATTAAAATTTTTTCCTTCACGACGCCAATACCAAAAACTAAAATACTAAAATAATTTACTAAGCAATAGATTATTAGTCAGTGCATTAATACCAGTTCACAGTCATCTAGTAATGTTAGGTGACCAGTAAATAATGTTTTTACACTTTTTCTTTCTTTTCATTGTCCTGCTGTTGCACATTCTCCCACAACTTTTAAATTTTTTACAAAGCTTTCTTTAAAAAACTGCATTGTATGGCTTGCTTGGTTGAATCGGCAGATGTACTTGTCTAAGAATTCTGCCAGCTGCACTGCACTCTGCAGTATTATTGCATTTCTGCATTTATTGCCACTTCTGTTTGTTCCCCATTATCATCATCACAAAGCCAAAGTGATAGTAATAAAGAAATCACCATCATTATCCAATTTTTGTTGGAGCATCTTGAACTACACAAGCATCCACACATTCGTTATTGTGAAGAGAATATGAGAGATTTTCATTTTTCTTTTGATTTGAGTTCTCCTCACCATTATCCTTTTCACTCTTTTCTTGCAATGCATCCGCATCAGCACCCCAATCCCTTTTTCATGAATGAAAATAAATAGAGACAGTTTTCTTGTTAGCATAGAAAAAAGTCTCGTGTCCATTTTTACCAGAAACTCCATAGGGAACTACATTTTTCCCAGAGGGGTCAATGTCTTTTTTAAATAATTTACTCTAGCCATCACCATTTTACGGCTTGTTACTAACAAACCATCAATCCTCGTTGGTTCTTTTTGATGTGGATATTATATTATTCCTTAATCACGCTACTGATATGGATGTACACCTCAACACGCTGTTTATAGATGCAGCCATATAAAAACACTTTCAAATGTCACGGTAGCCCACATATTTTTAAGTAGCGTTAACAAAAGAGTTGAAGGGAATAAAAGGGTTTGATAGTTGGTGGCGGCTTTATTATTGTGGTCTAAAATATTATAGATTTTCGCATCAAATTAAAAAAGGAGAGAATCTTCCTCCTCCGGCTTATTTTGAAGTATAATAGAAAGATTTCCTGTGCTCCCTTCTTCCACATTGTGTATATAACTTAATCTATCATCCATCTATCCCATCTGCCTATCCTGCTGATTCACTTTTTCCATTTAAGCAAACAAACGATGAAAAATATTCAATTCTTTGTCGTAATTGCAACCCTGCTGCAATGCAGAAAAAAGTTTCGTCTCCGAATATACTTTTTGCTTTTGTGCTAAAAATAATGATAATGGATTGCAATTATTATTTTTGTATTGGCATTGGCACAGTAATCTTTGGAATGATAATGTAGCCAGCCAGACACTGGGGAAAATGATGCGTAGAGATGTGATGAGATGATAATGGGAAAATGTAAAAAAGGAAGGAGTAAATAGTATTCTCCTGTCACTTTTTATTTTCTACGTATTGCTCCGAGCAATCGCTGGGATTATTATTAGAGAAGCTATATAGGGTAAAGAAGACGAAGTATGGGTGACTCTGAGTTGACTAGAAGAGTGTGTGTAATAGCATGGTGCCTGTGATTATCGAGGACTATTTTTCTGCTCGCTATTCATCATCTTCCTTTTGAAAGATGAGAAAAAAGACACGACACGAATCGCTAAAGAGGGAGTAGTACACACTGAAAAAGTGAAGTTATTAATAACGTATGGGTGATTTTTATGACCATTGTCCACTATTAAACATAATGTTTCGGTCTCTCATCTCTAGACTCTGCTCATTGTTCATTTTTTTCTGCAGATACTAATCGTGTGCATATTGAGATTCGAACATGCCAAAACTTTGTCATTTGAAGCTACATTGATTATTATCAAACACAATAATTGCTACAGCAAAGGGTGACAATGAAATGCAACAGTAGTTATTCTTCATGAGCTAAAGGATCAATCATATGTCTTGAGACTGGCGTAGTTTAGCTGTAATATCCATAAATGTCGACTGTACTAATTTATT
>JAQGAP010004526.1:0-10342 GCA_034697805.1 Orchesella bifasciata
ACCAACGGCCACTAGGGCTATCATTGATGGAATATTTCAAAAAAATTGTCGCATCATGTCGGTAGTTAAGAAACAAACTTATTAGCTATTTTTTGTTCAGTCACACCGCTTAACCCACCCCTTCAATGAACTCCCTCCTTCTAGGTTATACACATTTCTCTGGATCTCCTTTGAAGATTTGACACTGTTTTGCTGCAAAAATGAAGTTATATAAAAATTATGACGCATGATCATAAAATGCTATGTTGAATGAACGACTCTCTTGATCTAATTGGGAACAAACATGTGAATGGGTTCACAGTTGCAAACTAGTTAACGTTCCAACGACTTGAATTACCTCTGACCCCTATGATATCTCTGTATTCGAATTCTTTGTTTGGTTTCCCCCATTTGTATAAATTTGCAATGTGATTTTTCATTGAGCTTAAGTGGCTTCCTACTGCTGCAATTTTCTTAACAGCAGAAGAATAAATTCTTTTGAGCAACATATGATAAAAGAAAATTATGTGCAAGGAACTCGGCATGTCTTCGCTGAGAATGACCTACTAAACATTATTTAGGATAGTGGTATTCATGTCTATTATTTTTTATTATTGTCTTAAAACTAAATTAATTCACTTAATATAAGTTGTGAATCAGAGTTTCGTTAACCTTCAAAATTTACACCTTCCTTTCTAGTTTGTATTTACACTTATTCAACTTTCCAGCACTACCGAATCGATATAACGAAGAAATAAGTATTTGTATTTTCTGTGCACTAATTAATGATCGCTATTTTGGAATCTCGTTCAGGCAGCTGAAGCCTTCCTTAACTCATCTAATAACTTCAGTGCATTGTTGTACTCCTAAAATAAACGTCAAATAAGCCTCTAAACATCAAACAAATAACTTAGCTGGAAAGATTTATAAAATCTACTTACATCCACATTGCTTTTCAGCTGAAGTCGTCTATTGTGAATTTCATCTGGCTCCCGAATCAGGGCCTCCGCAATGTCATTTGACTCGTTTAATCTTGTGTTCTAGAATAGCAACAAGAATGACATAGACATATCATTCAACCTTATTTTAATTGATGAAGTAACATAATTTTTGTATAAAATAGTAAACTTGCCAATTCAATTGCTACAGTATCAATGCTTTTATAAATCAAGCAGTGCAGTATTGCTTTTGTGATGTAATCTTGGGCTTGCCAACGAACCATTTGGTAAACCTGACTTGCTAAAGCTTTCAACTGTTGAAACAGATTTGACTGTTCAGTCGTAAAGCCAGCAGGACTACTCTCAAGCCCTTGCTTTCCACCCACATTTGGAACAAGAGGCATCGGCAGTTCACCCAAATCAATTTGAGGAATTGTTCCTAGCAGTTTCTTAAAAAACTTAGCGTATCCCTGATCAGAGGAAAACGCTGATGCTGACTGTATCTCAAAATATACCTCCAAGTTATAAATTGTTTGCTCCATTTTGGAACTAAGCAATTCACTGACGATTGAGTAAATAGCAGTGTTAGCTTTTGGAAACCTCTTATTTTCGAGGCAGCCTTCAATCATATTGACCATTTCTTGGTGAAGGAGCTGTGCAGTGTAAATTGCCACGGGGGCCATCTTTTTTATTTCTTCCTTAATGAAATGGTTGAGAGCCACCTGAAAATATTAAAAACCGTGTAAATACAACTTCTTAATTATCAACTTATTGGTGGCAAGGATTTTTACCTCTGGGTTAATAAATCTCGCTCCCACCGGCATAGAATTACGAATTGCAACTAGCATTTCTGTATCGGTCATGTTTTCAAATGATTTCAAAGCATCCAACTCATTTGGTAAATTATTTTGGATAATAATGTCTACTCGTGCTCCACAAGTTAGATTCTTAGACTGTACTACACTTCGGTTCATTCCATCAATTTGTGCTTTGTACTCGTTCGCAAAATCATCAATAATTTTGAACAATTCTTTTTTCTTCTCTTCTTCTGCCATTTGTTCGTCAACCCCAAGTTCCTTCAGTTCTGATTCTGCCGCCATCGAGAGGTTGCGTATATTTACCTATAATAGTGAATAGTTAAATGCGAAAAATTAATTTCGATTTTAATAGCGAGTAAGTAACGTCAAAGTAATACCGAAAGACCGGAGCAACAAGCAAGAATCCGTTGGAGTAAAATTCGGTTCAATTTTTTAGCCAAGCATGAAATCCCATGCTTAGCACTAATGGAGCTGAATTTTTCAGCTAAAAACTCTTTTTCATGCTTCAGCACTTCTTCAATTGGTTTATCCCCTTTAAGATCGTCTTGGGATCTATTGATGACTCCAACATAGCCTAACTTCATTGGAACAACCTTTCCATTTAAAACATCTGTCATTTTTGAATAATCATCTGCTAGATCTAATTTAGTAAGCACAACAATGGTTCTCTCTTGCGTTGGGTCGACTGTTTTGGCAATTTTTATGCTTTCATTATTCGCAATGTCTATATTGCCAGGACATACAGCCAAAATGACGGCATCCTCTTGGGATATGTATTCCAAAATCAAATTTTTAACCTGTTCTTCAATGTCATCGGGTTGCTCCCCTACAGGAATCTAGGAATATTCAATACAGCTGTCGACATCTTATATTTCAATTCATAGCCACAACTAATAATGTTTTGGCATAATGTTTGTTTAATTACCTTCACAAGACCAGGTAAATCTACTACAGTTATATTCAGGACAGTCGGCGAGTATATGGTTATTTTTATGCTGTTACTAGTGATCCCGAAATTTGTCCCGGCGATTTCGTCTGTACGCGATATTATTTCTTTTTCTACCATTTTGAAATCATCGAATTTCTGATTTGGCTTATGTAGAAATTCACACCACGTTTCATTTCCTGTAATTATTGCACTAAATTAGTATGATATCAGCGACACCTCACATTTTTTTCTAGGGAGAATAATTCGGCAGAGATGTAGATCGTTTGCGAGGTGCCGGTAGATTTGCATTAGCTAAGAGCTCAAACCCATTGAAATTGTGCATAAGGCTGTAAACGCGAGTAAATTTATGCTATTTGTCATAATTCATAATCATAACCTGGTGTGAGAATCATCCTCAGAACAATAGGACATCTTGTCACAATTCCTGATCCCCGAGGAAGAAACGGTTGACCAACCAAATTTTCTAGAACAGAACTTTTCCCAGAACTCTTAAAATCAAAGATTGTTTCCCAGAATAAAAGAGTCAGTAAAACCGCTAATGTGCTCAATGAAGGACTTAATGTAATGGCAATTACAATAGGCCCATAATCAGTTAGTAAATTTATACCTGACTACCAATAACCACGATTTGAGGAAGTGGAATCTCCACTGCGCCTGGTCCAGCTTGAGTGCGTTCCAAAATATCATGTATTGTGTTAAAAATGGGAATTAGCCCATCTATTCTTTCAACGCCGTCCATCGGAGGAAGGGTTTGTGATTCTGACATGATTCGTTTTCAGGAATTTTACGAATTTTTTAAACTGTTAAAAAATCGCCCCGTGAGAACATTCACGTCCGCAAAGTAAGAAATATGTTTGAAGAATACTGGTTTTCCTGCTACGTATTTAGTAATTACCTAATATGAATGCATGATCATTATAAAAATAGCTTATCAATATCAATTTAGCCCGGCCGATAGCGGATTTTGCTTTATCTAACCATTCGCATTTGGAACTAAACCTTTATTTAATTAAACTACCATCCATCATTAGTGACAAGGGTAAAAATGGCTCAAACTCTATTTTTCATGTAAATTATTCTGCAAAACACAATTAAAATTACGTGTTTAAACAATTAATTTAAAACACTTCCTTAATCTAATGCTAGTCCATCATGTTGTGGAATTGTCGTCAATTATTTCATTGTGGTACTAATCTAACCAGGAAAACTGCAATAGTTACATAGATATATGGATTACTATAAATGGAATATTACAGCGTGTTTTAATAGTTGTCACCAATAATCAGATCTTAAATATTGAAATTTGTTTCCTTATTTTTATTTATAAACAGAAGATTTGCACTTATCATCGGCTTCGCTAAAAGGAACATTTAATTTTGACGTCATGTGAAAAATGTGGACATGTAGAAATGCATAGTACTACGCAACGCAACAGGTTGAGTCATCAGAAATAAAAACTGTAATTTATCCAGTCCATACAGTGGCTACTGCTTGTTGATATGCAATACATGCTTATCTTATCAGGAATTGTAAATGAAAAAGCCTGTACAACCTGCGGAGGAAAAATATTGTGTCGCATTATACCGATATGATTGCTAATCCTCGCGATGATATTGAAATAGGTCAGACACGTGGCAGATCATGCTAATAAAGATCTTGATCTTGCCATGGGTTCCATAGCCAGATAAGATCTTGTTTTTACACACGTTTTCCCAAAAACAACCGGTAATAGATGTGTCAAGGTTTCAAACGTCTCGCTGGAATTCATCAGTATTGTATCATTCGTCAGTACTGTTTACTATAGCAGGGAGATTTTTGTTTTTGATATTTTGATGCATTGCAAAATCATAGTATAATTTTGAAATGTGAATCTTAGCTTTTATTGAAAAACAAAACTCATCATCACACATATAATTATTAAAATTTAACATTACGGTAAATTTCATTTAGGTTGGGTATCTTTGATAGGCAACATTTACCTGTCTTTTTGTATGAATTTTTTATAATTTGTACAAAAATATGTAGGCTTTGATATCAGACGAATTGTTAAAATGCGAGAAAGAATAATATATTTTCTGATGGCCCTTCAATGCTATTCTTAAAATGCATTGTTTTTAGAAATACTGGACACTAGAGGAACTCGTCACAGGGGTAGGATGCAAAGCTATCAGCGGTCAGTTCTTGTGCTCCTTTGGATTTTCCGTGTCATTTTTTAAATTGATTGCGCATGTGAGATGGTTTAAATTCAAGTGTTAAAATTCAAATTTATTAACAGTACAATAGAAACATAACTGAATGAAAATGCTTTGATTTTTTTACAAAAATCAGCAAACTACTATTGTGGATAGTCAACGACGAAAGATAAGCTTTCACATTCAAAAACTTAATGTACGTAGCGTCAATTGTCAATTTTAAGGTAAATGGAAATTCTCTGAATGTCACAATTTACAATGAAAAGAATCTTCCACAGTTCGTAGCTATCTCCTGCTGCTGATATAAGCAATTGCTCATTAACATAAAGCCGAGATAATATTTACCTTAAGCTAAACTTGTAATGTCAATCTACTTGGTATAAGATGCCATATATACGAACTGTTGTAATGGTTAGTCCCTATTTTTTATTTAAAAACTAATACTCCTGAGGAAGAGTGTGGTTCTTCAAACATTAAAAGGCTTTTGCCAATGTTTGCTAAGGAAGATTTATGATGCTTCCATCCAAGATAAATGGTTTAAAGCTGTAGTTCAAATTGGGCAGATGTGAAGTGAAAGTAAAATAAAGCTGTTTGGTCTTATATTTGTTGGTTGCAAAGCATCAATTCACTTCACCCCATGACCTTTCCCTTTAACTTCAAAAACATGCTTTTGATTTTGACAAAGAGTAATGGAATGGATACTTCTTGCCTCAAGAGATCATCCCCAGACAACATGTAAAGCCTCAGCTACTATACTTATGTACCATACTCATAGTTGAATGTTCCAGTCCAGTGGCGATTCATGGAATGTTGGTTTTGGAAGTAGCCGTGTTTCGTTGTTATATGATATTGGTACTCAAATTTAATAAAAAGTTTGGAATGGAGTCTGTGATGCTGTTTAGCCTCAATTTTAATATAATAAGGAATGTTAACATTTAACCAAGTTTATCTCAGGGTAATCATAAAATGTTATGGTAAACGAGTCTCTGGATCTACTTTACTTTGTTTATATTGCATATGCTTGCAATTCAATTAACCATTCTTTGGATGATCTTTGAAATGTGTATATAGTCCTGTAGGTTGCAAACTTGTTACTACAAATGAATACTACATATAATTTCGAATTTGTAAAACGATTTGTAGAACGGCTTGGAAAATTGCAAACAGGCTATTTTATGTGCAGTTTTAGGAACCCGTAAAATGTTGTATTAGTATTAGAGCAGCCAATTTTCGGCATGGGGTTTAGAGCTTAACAAATTTTAGTTACTAGTATCTATAGAGCTAGTAGAAATGTCGTATGAAGTGAAAGAAAATGTTTAGTTTCGGTATGAGTTTGACCACATCTATCCAACACATGTCAGGTGACAACTTGCAATTGATATGGTACAGGAGTATTAACGTACTAACGGACGTTCGTATTTCATAAGAAACATTTCACAGTTTTCTAAGAATTGAACATTCCGTTTTTATGTCTTTAATCTTAAGTTATTCACTCCCTGCTGTCACTTTCGTCCTTGTCTGAACTTCGTTCATGCAACCATAGCTGCAAATCTTGCCTGATCTTTGTGGTAGTTTTGTGGTTTATCCACAGGATATGTGTATAGTTTAAGTTTAGTGTCTCCATTTCTATACTTTCTCGGAGTAAGAGGCAGACTGAAAGCGTTACTGCTGCAGCTACTCAAGCTTTGAAAATTAGGGGTAATGAAAATGAAAACCAACTTACTCACCTATTCCCTTGACCAGCTGCTAATTTCCAGTATTCACAAACAAGCATTCACTAGTACTACAATACAAGGAAATAATTAACACTGAAACGAAATCTTGGCTCCTGTAACTTATAATTGAACTTTATATCATTACTTTACATTACTTTATACATAACTTTTTGTCATTTGAAACAGAAATGATTTTAGGTACTCATTGGCTTTTTGAGTTTCAGACTAATTTTTATTTTGACAAAGAGATTTGTCTTAAAGAATACATTGTTTATATATCTTCCATTTATTACCTAACCTACACCGGTATGAAGCATTCCATATATTATCACTTTTGTTTTGATTAACAAACCTGAATTATGAGATAAAATATTTATGACTACCAAATAAAGTGTGACGACGTCATAGTTCTTTTAATAAACAATACAGTAAAACCGAGTAAGCATTTCGGTCAATCAATTCACATGCTATACCATTATAATGTTTCCCCAGGCTTTCTCATAATCTGTTTGCAGTGCACTACAAAGAACCGAAAATAGGATGAAAGACTTTCTGCAAAATGCAACAAAAATTCATCTACTGGTGCTGCAATGAAAGCAGTATCATACTGAGCATGACAAAGCAGTACCATTACATCGAGATCAAAGTCCACTTCAATACAGAACAACTTGTCACAAGTAAAGTAGGAAGTTCATTGATAAAAGTGCGTACTCCAAGTGTGAGCAAAGTAGGCCACATTTGAGTACAAAAACGGACTTTGTTTTCATGAGCGTCGTCGAATAGCATGACATCTACCGAAGTTCCCGAAACTGTTTGCTGGCATACTGAGGCATGATGAGCGCTTAATGTAAGTTAGGTTAGGGTCTCACCTGCCTCTGTTTCTGTCCCAAGCAGTTTCGGAAACTTTGGCAGATGGCATGCTATTCGACGACGCTTAGGAAAACAAAGTCCGTTTTTGTACTCATATGTGGCCTACTTTGAGTGTGAATGATGGGGAAAGTATTCCTTGCAAGAAAGTTAGTACCGGATTTTGGTGTGATATGCCATATGCATGGACAGAGACACGGGCCGATGATTTTCAGTGTCCACGTTAGACTACCAAGAGATCAAAGTTTTAGAAAGAATGATGAAAGCATTCCTGTTGCCAGTTGGACTTGGCACTTCGGTGAAAGCACGTTATGTTGTCCACGCGTCATTGTCATCACTCACCATACAATAGTCAAAGTGATCAATAATGCTCTCTTTACACCTACTGAAACGTTATCTCCATACAAATGAATGAAAAGAATGCGAAATATGTTAAAAGAATTGTTACGACACATAGTAGACACATATGCTCCGTCATATATGCCGCAACGTAACAATTCCTTGCTAAATTTGTAAGGGCCCAAGAAAAATTTATGTAATTCAATGTTCCATTTGTATGGCCCACTGATCGGTTCACTCTGAAATTGCATGAAGATTGGTATATACAGTTGTGCGTCAATGAAGTAATTGCGCAACAGCACTGTCTAGCTAAGAAGAAGTGTCATTTGGTTTGTCAATGAATACGAAACGCTCATTCATTACTTGCGGCGTCGGCGAGAACGGCATCATTCAATGTGGGCTAACTAAAATCTCAAAGCAAAGCGAATGCTTACCTCTAATTGTAATTGGGCGAAGGAAATTCCAAAGCAATGTACACATTTTGAAATCCGGGTAATTAGTAAGCCGGAATATCAAAGTTGAGCGCCAATGAGGTAAGATATTTTAAACATTTGTTTACTGAAAGTGAAAGGCGCTGAATCTGCAAAACAGAAGTTGACTTAAAATAGTGTAAAACACTGCATGAACTACTTGCTAGGGTAAGTTGTAGGTGGTACAAACAACGGAACATAGTTGAACATCTGATTTTACAGAAATTTCATTCAACCAAAATTTCTGCAAGTGCTTTCTTCCAACCGGCTCTCGTCTGATCAGCAGTTCAATTAGAGCATAACACAAGTTTTAATGACATCACAATCTTTACTTGCAGCAATATTGAGCACCCACTCATCAATCATGAAGACAGGAAGTAAATCGTGGTTGTGACAGCATATTGCTTAAAAAGGTATTTGCGCTCGTTTTGTCTCAAATCCTTGAATTGCATTGTAATCTTACTTTTAAAATTTGTGATGTTCAGATAAAAAACGTGTCAAGAAACGGAAACGAGATATAACCGGATCTAGGTTTAAATTGCAACTCTTTAAATTGAGAAATGAAAGTGATACAGAACTGTTGCTTAAGTTAAAACCCTACAATGAAAGTTACGTATATGCATAAAACTTTTAATACTCTAGATGTGTTGTCTAGCAGGATGGATTTGATGACAAGTCAAGTAAAGCACGACTGCCGACTTATTGAATGTGTTTTGGCACGGAAAAGCATAATATTAATATTAAAATAGTTATGGTAATGACTTGCTATGATTAAGTCATCCCCGCCCCCACCACATATAAGTACATAATGTCAACTGTATATATGCTAAACTTACTTGGGGCTACCGTTAATTTGAAACGGGGAAAAATGTTCCTGAAAATTACTTAAAAAGTAATTTTGCCCTAAGCTGAGAAGTAGCACTAATAGAATCATCGGGAAAAATCTTATCTGATCCAAACGATACATTATTCGTTTCATTTCCTTTTTCTACGAAATGACTGTGTAGCTTCAACTAAAATGGAATCCGACAGCAACTCTCCAGACATTCCCAACTTCACTATCCTTCGTTGGCAAAATAAAGCAAGGAATGCCATCTCATTTGCGACATTCTGTTGCTTACTTCCATTTCTTCGTACTGGTTGCCTTTGGGCCTCTGGGGAAACAATTGACGGAGACACAGATACGTTTTCTAGTTTTAGGAGAACGCGCCGTTTCAAAATGACATGATGATATTGATAATATCTTTGTAGTTTTTCTTTGTTTCTGTACTTTCTTCCAAGCGTATGCATGAATGTCATTGTATATTCTACGCTAGGCCAGGATATCTCTTCCTGTGTTTTATGTACCGTTATCATCATTCAAGCCGCAGGGAAAACCCCAAACTGTATCACGACCATGTCCGTTCTTTTATTCTAAGTTATTTGACAGTGCAGTGGTTGGTTTATATGTTGTCATTCCGTCTTGTTGGCTTTCTCCTCGCCTTCATTTCAGTTTCAGCACAGCAGCTGCCTCCACCTTTTTTTCTTTTGTGGGAGATTTGCATGCTGCGTCTGGTTGTGGCAAAATTCATTTATCATGCGGAAAGAGAATGGCTACGCGAATACATTTGAGAAACGGCAATAAAATTGATATTACTTTTTAAGACAGCCAGAAGTGTCTGGCGTATTACTTTCTTGTAGAAAGTGAACATGCAAGTTGGAAAAATTACATTGTCAACCAAAGTATCAAATGTCAAATGTTATACAAAGAATTTACGAATGCGTTTGCTCATCTCAACGTACTCAATTTCAATATGCATTTGTTCTTAGCTCCTTACTAATGTATTTCTCTGAAGTAATATGTTTCATTTATTAGTCAAATCATATAAAAGAACTTCAGTAACTCCTTTTTGGCATTTCGTAAAAAATTGATCAAACAATATATGCTCGGCTATATTTCGCTGCTATTTTGAGTGAGCCATAAATTATAAGATTTTAGGGTTGGAGTATGTAAGAATTTACTCTTTAGAAAGACGTAAAAATTTCTTAGGGCAGGGTTATTGCAGAGCGAAAAAGGTTTACTGTAAGGATGCTAT
>JAQGAP010004527.1:0-10341 GCA_034697805.1 Orchesella bifasciata
ATGGTGTACATTTTCAGTGGATTTTTCATTTTTTCTAAACGGATATTTTCCGAGCGGAATCTTTCCGGACCCGAAATGAAACAAAGTATTTAACGATCGGAACTGACGCATTACAGAAAGAAAACAAATCATCCTCCATCTAAATTTAGGGCTGGTTTTCTTGTATTTTATCTGGTTTAGTATATTTGTTTGACTTTTGATTATGTCGTAGCACTTCAAAACTAATCAAACAAAGTTTTTTTTACAAAAACACTAAATGTTATATATAATATTCTAAACATGGCCATGTACTTGAATTGCTCGTATGAATGAAGAACTACCAACGACCAGCCTATAATTATATAAAAACAACAAACCATGGACGTCTCCAATCTTCTTGGTGCTTGTAATTTCAACACATTATTCGTTAATCATACAAACCTGTTACTACGCACATAATCGAGAGAGTAAAGCCATTAGCGCATGCAGGAATATTTTATAACAAATGTGTATTGATTATTACTTTCAATGATGGCGATTATAATTATTGGTCGGCTTTTTTCGTGTGTGAAATAATTGCAGCTTTATTATAACGACACCTCAGAATGTGTAGGTTTGGGATTGAAATATAGATTCTCTTAAATCTTAAATGCAAATGATTTCGCCTCGATTGCAATTTGCTCCAGAATTGTTGTTTAATGTATAAATTATGTAAAAAATATGCAACAAGGAAAATTCAACAAAAATAAGTTCCACAAGAGAAACAGAGCACACTCTTCAAATGTCAAAAGCAAAAGGGCATATAATGAACATATAAGTATGTTGCGAGTCGTATCCAGTCGCCAGTGTTTGTTTCGTAGTAAAAACCAAAACTGCGGCTCCATTTAATCCGTGCCAATATCGATGAGGTTAACACGAGTTGTACGCCAAGGTGTTACAGCCTCGGCAAAGGTTACAATTGTAGGTGTGGGACAAGTTGGGATGGCATGTGCCTACAGCATCCTAAACCAGGTATTAATTCACTCGCATTTCCTATTTTTGGATTGAAAAATTAATGAGTAATTCATTAAAACATTGAAGAATATTGCAAGCGAAATAACCCTCTTTCACGCCAGTTTTGATAAATTGAAAGGAGAAATGATGGATCTTCAACACGGTCTCTTTTTTTTGCAAACCCGTCAACATTTCCGCTGGAACAGGTTATGTAAAAGCTTGTATAATATTTCTAACAAAAAATAAATCAACTCATACAATTGTGAAATACCCAGATTTTTCGGTGACAGCCAATTCCCACATCATAATAATAACTGCAGGAGCACGTCAACAAGTTGGAGAATCTAGGTTGGACTTGGTCCAACAAAATACGGTATCATCAGTCTGTCGTGGACAGGGTACATCTTTAATAACGTACTTCGGCAGATCCTTTTTTTCGTGTTTATAAATATTCTCTAATATACATCTTGCATGTTCTTTGCGTTGATTAGGTGTCACATAAATGAGGGACGGGTCGAATAAGTCAAATCTTTTTTTATTCCTACGGATTACATCAAGGTAATAGTGACCCTCGCCGTGTACGTCAGAACTTGTGGAAATACTCATTGCGACATAAATTATGTCTTTTGACAGCAGGTGTTTTGGCATCACATGATAATTGAATATTGATATATGATGCGTACGATGTTGGTAAACACCGAAAGGAATAAACGGTATATCTGTATTACGAAGTAATATGGATATATACGCGTTAGCCATATTGCCATCTGTGCTTCTTTTCCGAGGGCAGTTAAGTATACTTTCGTAACTACCGTGATGACCGTTGACGTTAAATGCGGTATCATCGACTGACGTTTCTAGGCGGATAAATTCCCTTTTCTGGATTTCTTCGCGTATATTTGTAAAACATCTCATTAGGAACCGGGTTCAGTTCTACGATGACCTTCGTATCATCTTTCATATACTCCAGTTTCTTTAGTCCAGACTCCAACGTTGAAACAGTCAAAACTATTAAAAAACAATGCGCGTTACTAACTGATTGCGTGAAACAATGTAATCAACTTTTAATTGTTGTTATACAATCTTTTACTAAAGATGCTTTTTGCTAAGAATTTAAATCCAAAACATATTGTAACTTGTCCTGACCAGCTCTGATTTGGAAATATAAAAAGGCTCATGAACTTTCCCAACAGCGTGAAATTTCTAAAATCTGATTTTTTTGTCATTCATACGCCAACATCACCTCAACCAAAAGAGGATAGCCAACATTTTACTGCATAGGATTGCATGGATATGAAATAGCTGACGCCCTGACCAGTGATAAACGGTAATTTATATAATTTAATGTTTCTGTAGTTGGAGGATATAAATATAGGTAAACATTTGCTATCTTCAGGCAGACACTTACATTTCACTTCCGTGTCGAAACTTTCTGAGAAATCCGATTCGGACTCACTATCAATCTGATCCCGTTGGTAGTAAAGAAGTCATCTGCAGGTGTATGATTATTCTGCGATTTACTTTCATTTCGTCGCGTTCTCCTTATAGCCGAGAGTTTATTCTCGTGACGATTGAGAAGCCTACAACCTTCTGGATTATTTTCTCTGATCGTCGCTCGCCTGTTTCGTCGGTCTGTATTTAGTTTGTCGTTTGAATCTTCCACCGAAGCACATAAAGATCATTTTTCACTGAAATCCTTTTTCGTCGTTGACATTCTCTCTTCTGCCTCCTTCTTACGGCACCAGTTATAGATTTCGGTTTCCTCCGCATAATTTTTCAAAATAGGATAATCACACAAACCACGATATGACACCAAAGCCTATCACAATTTACTTGGTATAACCTAACCTACTAATATAAGTGTATGGATGTTGCTGAATTCACGCTTATGCGCTATTGGCATTTTAAAGTGAGTTATTATTATTGATTGTTCTTGACCTACGACTATTAGTTTGAATATTCTGTATGCTAATAAAAAAACAACACTTGATATATGTATGTGATCCCAGAGTAAAACCAAAAATGTAAATTTATGTTGCTTTGCTTATAAGCTGGACATGTAAGAAGTCGCAGTTAGACTCTTAGCTCTATGCTATGGCTGCATTCATGTTTCCGTAACCACAATAGCTGCATTACATAACCTCACATTTCACTGCAGACAGGCTAAGACATGAAGTAATTGTGGTCAAGTAATTGGAATGGTTAAAATCAAAACAGAAATATGTTAAAAGTTTAGATCTTTACACTGGCAATTGTAGTTATTTGCAGCAGATCTTTGACAATTAACGTCGACTAGAAGTAAAATTTTTGTATCAGCTGTATCACAATGCAATGTAGATGGAAGGGAGTAAAAGAACAGTTCAAAATTGTCTGAACTATGCTGGAATGAATCTGCCTGTGGTATAGCACTAGGATGATTCTGTAAATTAAGTTTACATTTGTACTTAAATGTGGTTTAGATAATGCATTTTATTTTTTATTACATAGACCACTGCCAGATCATCTAATAGGAAACCTAGCACAATCAAGAGGAATGCAGCTGGCACCAGTACTGATTCATTAGTATTACTTTCAAGATTGACAGTGTAAAAACGATTTTATTTTTTCGAACACAGACATGGATTACAGCAGAATCCTCTAGTCCATCATGAAACATATATCATGAAACCAAATATTCATCGTGTACACACTCAAGCAAAACAAGTTTCCACATCATACCATACTCATAAGTATATATATGCATAATTTGAGGGTTCCGGGTATCCATAGCTGATTGACAGCTGCGCATCATCAATACCCGCTTGATAATCGCCCATCTTATGCATCAGGGCTGATCGATTTGTATACTGGTACCTGGACAAGACTCTGGCTATAACAAAGGAGGGCTTTCCTTAAGTCATTAGTCTCAAAATCACTTGGAAACATAACAGGTCTGCCATGTATTGATAACAATTTTGGAGTGGGTGTAAAAAATGCAATAATGTATCGTAACCCCCAAAGGATTTTCGGAAACTACTTGAAATGTACCAAATTTAATTTTTTTAAGAAATTAGCTACTAAACACAGACGGTCAATTTTACTCTAATTAGAATTATGCAAGTGCATGTGCATCAGCAGGAACGTAGAAGTGGGCTAAAATCTCCTAACTGCTAAGTTTTGTTGGAATTATTGTATACAAAGTTAAAAAGCAAGCACAGACCAGGATAAATGAAAGCTTGCAGGGCTCTATAAGCAGATAATGGCACTTGTACAGAGCATATTGATAAATGAGATTTCTTATGTATAAATTTCTTTGTTACAACGTTGTAACCTGAGGAGTACTTTTTGTGTTTAAATATATTCAATGTAAGGTTGATAGAGTTTTAATGTCCTTTCGTTTCCTAAATAACACTGCCGCTTTTTAATTGATAAATCCCTTATATCCGGGTTGGCGAAAGTAACTTCAGGATGTACATTAATGAGTACTCCTTTGTGTTTGTCTAAAACTTCGGAGAAGTCTGTCACGCGTGGAATATCTAGTGGAGTGTTCACCGTGAACACTAACCCTACAGAATCCAAAGCTGGACAAAAGTAATCCTTTAAATCAAAGTCAAGAATGAGTGACATTCCGTATTTCTTTCTAACTGAAATCTGTCTAAAGGGTAATATTATCCCCTTATCTCTTCTTTTTTAATAGGCGGAAGAAGCAAAGTCTCTTCATAATTCCACGCTGTCCACTCATTCAGTTCTTCATTATTCTCATGCCATTCTCAATATTGTTCCAAATGTAGGATTGTCGATATATATATTGTTTCCCACATTTGAACTAAAATCGATTCATCATTTTTAAAACTTCAAGTAAATCTCAAAAACAACTATGATGATATGAGTTTACTTACGGATTTGCGTAGACAATCGGCAATGGGAACATGGAGAATGTGCAACATTTTCCGTGCTCTCTAACCACCGAGGGTACATACGAGGGTAAATCAAATGATTTCCGACCAATTTGTAATGGCCACAACTCTATTTATTGTTGACGTTTGCATTGGGTACACCAAAGGGCTACTGGAACAAATGTCCACGTTTCTGGTACCCAGATAAACAGTGATCACTTTAAAGTATTCGTCACCCTAGGTATCTGCGCACAAAAACTGTAAAAAATACTAGATAATGTCGAATTCAGAAAAAATTTTACAGCCCCGTAGTTGAAAATTTTGATTTAGCACACATTTCCTCGCACCACTTTAGCGATTGTGAAGTGAGAGAAATGTGCCTTGGTGGAAAGATAGACAACACTTTAGGGTATCAAATAACGCAAACAAAAATTTCATTTAATGAGAGGGCTTGAGAATATTCACCTTCAAAATTGGCCGGAAATCATTTGATTTACCTACGTACATTTCATTCAGCAAGCAAGTGCCTGTTCAAGTTCAAGTCAATTCGTATGAAGATTACTGCGACTTATCCAGTATGGATGAGCTCATTAAAAAACTTATTAGCAAAACGAAGTATCACACAAATATTTCAATATGATATTATTAACTAATACTGACTATTTATTCATTCATTTAGCTCACATGATGTATCGAATTCTTTGAAAATCGCATCTACCTATTTAATTCACATGATGTAGCGTCAATGGAAAGTAGAACGTAAAATTAGAATTCGTTGAGCGTGTTTCTTTGAATTTGGAAGGATAACACCGTCAACCGTTGTTCTTTTCGCCAAAGATGGGTGACACCATTGTAACAAATGTAATAAAACAGGGAAAGTCAAATGTTTCAGCTTTTCGTGAAATAAAAACATGTCGCAACTTGTATGACACTTCTTTTGATTTGGTTTAGGATATTCTAGGATAAACATTATTTGCAGACATACGTGTTTATATATGTTCCAGATGCAAGCAGTTGGGATGTGATGCAACGTTGAAAGTAAAATGCTGCAGACTTGGGCAGGCCACGTGGCCAAAGGCCACTGGCCACTCAAGTTCAATTGGCCCACTTGGCCCACTGGCCACTTAAGATGGATTGGCCCACTGGCCACTTGAGTTCAATTGGCCCACTTGGCCACTGGCCACTCGAGTTCAATTGGCCCACTTGGCCACTTGAGTTTGATTGGCCCACTTGGCCACTCGAGTTCGTTTGGCCCACTTGGCCACTGGCCCACTGTGGCCTGCCCAAGTCTGAAATGCTGTTTGCATTGACCTGTTTTGCTCCGGTTTGTTAACAAGTACTTCCACTTTACGAGGTTTTATCAGAACAAGCGCTTTTTGGTCTCAAATAAATAACATGCGAAATAGCAAGGACGATATAAAATCGAAAACTCTTGCTTGATAATGATTCATTGTTAATGAATAATAACTGATTAGGAAATAAATGCCCAGAATTTTACTTAGGACAGACGTAGGTAGATCGTAGTCAGCAGTCTACTTCGCAATGGACAGGCTCTCAAATCTGGTACTTTTCTGGGCGCTTACATTGCTAAAAATAATTTCTGGTAAGATACAAAAACTAAGTGTATAATTGAAACTTTTCCGATCTTTCTAAATTGCAATTGTTATACCCATTTTTAAATTTGAATATGGGATGTTTTAGAAATTCATGCAAAAAAGGAGAGCAAAATTATTGGTGGTGAAGATGCAAAAGAAAAAGAAATAACATACAAAGTTTCAATCCGCTTGAGCGGAATCCACACGTGTGGTGGGACGATTGCACTCTTTGACCAAACCGAAGTGATTATTACAGCCGCTCATTGTCTGGACAGCGGAATCACACATAAATATACAATTATTGCAGGAGACTTCACCAAAGTAATACTTCAGGTTTTGAGCAATGCCGCATTGTCGTCCGCATTATTTCACATGAATTGTACAACGGGATGACTTTTTCCAACGATTGCCATAATTTTCACTGATGAACCATTCAACTGGCGGAGCACGTTCTACCCATTGAACTTCTATATCCATACCAGCAAACCACTGGAGATGTGACTATATCTGGTTGGGGAACACTCTAAAGCGGCGGCTTGCACTCGGATGTTCTACAGAAGGCGAAAGTACCCATTGTTGATGATGAAACTTGTATGGAATGCCTCTGTGGTTATCCTGGAATCGATGCTTTGTGCCGGGTTTTTGGAAGAAGGGGGAGGGATACGTGTTAGGGGGATGCTGGTTGACCGGTTGTATCAGTGGATGGAAGATGGCTGCAGTCGTTTCTTGGGGCAAAGTGAGTATCTGAAACATTTTTTCATAATACGTTCTGTAATTGATAACTGATTGGAAAATTTTCGTAGGGTTGCGCTGAACCTCTATTTCCTGGAGTGGTGAATACAGAATTGTCGTACTATATTGACTGGATAGCAGAAAATGTGTAAATCTAAAAAACGGCTGAAAACATGATACTGTTTCATATTCAGCTGAGCATATTATTGATAAAGCATACATCACATGACTGTTACGAAATGATAGTTTTATTTAGTTTTAGTCCAGAATATTTAAGACAATTTCGATTTATGATTTGGGGAAACGTGAAACATTCCATTTTTCTAATCTATGAAGACATCTACAATGAATATTGGCTAATAAATAAGGGAAAACCTTCTTGATGTTTTAATTGTGTTAATATTAAATATTGCATGCGTCTCAAACATTTCACATATCATGCAGCCATATTTTAAACGTTTGTCAAAGTCTTTATCTACAACAAACCAATTTGTTGAGACTCTACGAAACAGACATAATTTCAATTTGCTCCAATTCTATTTTCTTATAAGCAAATCTATTTTGTGTATGCAAAATTGCCATCCTTTGAAAATAAAAAGGATGAAAAACTTAAGCGTTTTTTTTTGCCTGTCATAAAACCCTACACACAAAAAATACACAATTGTGCCTGAACTGAAAGCAAATAGTATTATTTTTGTCTGTGATGTGTTTAACTCGTTTAACTACAAAGCGTGGCATCGTACCAACCTCACTGCTTAGGTTTTTGCAAATATATTTTCTGAAGGCCAAGTTTGTAACTGAGGATTATAACTTTATAAATACACCTAGGGCAGCATGCAGGATCGTGATATGTCACGCTTCCTCGACTCGCGAAAAATAGCCCTGATGCAATCCTACTCGTTGTGACAAATCCAGGTAATTTAAATCATTGATATCAAGGCATTTACAAGATTTTGATAACTCGTTTTTCCCCTTTCAGTTGACATTTTAACGCATGTCGCATGGAAATTAAGCGGTTTCCCATCAAACCGGGTTATCGGCACAGGAACGAGTTTAGATACCTCTCGCTTTCTATTTCTCATATCAGAACGGCTTCAAACTCCCCCTTCCAACTTGGAAGGCTACATCATTGGAGAACATGGAGATACGAGTGGCAAGTCTCAATTTAAAATCAATCGAAAAAGTATGTTTAGTCATATTGTAATACATATTTTTAATTATAAATTTAAAGTACCATTCTGGTCAAGTGTCAAGCTTTGCGGAGAAAGATTATTAGATATTTATCCAACCATCCTGGATAAAAACAATAAGGAAAACTGGTCAAATTTGCATAAACAAGTTGTAAATAGGTATGAGTTCCAAGAACGGCTCATTCGACATGCAATTAAACACTGCAGTGCATTGTAAAAACTTTGTTTTTTATTCATTTCAGCGCAACTGAAATCATCAAGCTGAAAGGATACACCAATTTGGCAATCGGACTGAGCGTGGCGAGCATTTCAAAGGCAATCATTGGGAATACGGGAGCAATAAAACCAGTTTCTACTTTGGTGAAGGTTGAGTGAATAGTTAAAAAAATCGCTTTGAATACGGAAGAGTATCGAGACAGATAAATTAATTAAAACTACGTTACTTTTTTTCATTTTAGGGATTTTACGGGATTAATGATGAGGTTTATCTCTCTTTACCATGTGCTTTGGGTTCTGAAGGGGTGATAAGTGTTGGGAGTGTTTTGGATTTAAATCTCAACCCACAGGAAACCGATCTTTTACTACTGTCATGCAAAACTTTAAAAAATGTGCAATCAAAACTACAGTTATGAGAAATATCTTGCTACTCAATTTTATTACTTTAATCGTTTTTCATTTAACAAAAACGAAAATGTTTTGTTTCCTTAGTTTCTGTATTTTGGTTTTCGTGGAATATTGACTTAAAATAAAAGATAATAAATATTAAAAATTCCAAACTTCAAGAATTAAAAAAATATGTGCACCAAATAATAACAACACACATATAATCATAGTCCCTGTAAATGTATTTATTGAGGTTGACCTTGCTTCGTCCTCGGGACCGCTTTTCAAAGTATTTCCAAAAATCGTGTAGCTTAATAACCCGCCTTTAATTTTTCCATTTTTCATCTTTCTGAGGAGGGCAAGTTGCTGCTGTTTTGTTGCATTTCGAATCACCTTATCATGAAGTCCAGAATGAACCAGGGAGCTTAAGAATTTGGAAAATCGAAAAGTTGCAAAATTCCTTGATATTTGGTGCCAAAACCGAAAGACAGTAAAAAATCTTTCTTGCATAGGCTTTTTACGAATTAATCTATTTTGCGTACTAAAGGCCACACTAGGCAAACAATTTTTGTTGCAAATGAGTGCGAATTTGCTGAATTTCATACTAAGGTGATGGTACTCCGCACGATAGATTTTGTGCTGAGCTCGAATCACGATATCATGCAATGATTCTGTATCTTTGTAAGGCAGAACAGGAAAGGGGTATGTTTTTGTTAGCAATCCATTTGATGCATTTTGTAAAGTTACAATTTGTCCTTCGTATGTTTCAATGCTTTGAACGATAGTCTTATCCATTACATAAGACCTTTGAAGGATTCTCAAGTAGAAATCAACAAGAGGTCGAGGTAGATTCCGTTCGTAGCCTACATCTGACAAAAGTTTCAATGATAAGTAGGAAGTAAGAATAGGAAAGTCAGCCCGACGGAGCAATTCCTCCACATCTTTTGGATAGTCGTTCTGTTGCTTCTCAGCCGACATGAATGAATACAGAGAGGAACAATACAGGTTTCGCATCAGGAGTAGCAAAAACACCATCAAAATGCAGAGCATTGTACTCCGATAACCTGTCCGTTTTAGCTGACAAACGTCCTGCTCAAATATCATTGAATATTGCCAGAATACGACGTATTCAATCTTTAGTTTGTCGGCTTTCACCAACCATATGACCATCGCAAGGATTACAATGAGGGTGCAAATCCATACTTCGACATTCAGTGGGTTTAAAAAGGCAGTGAGATTTGAATCAAAGAAATGAACTTTTGGAAAAAGAACTTGAATTGAATACTCATAATGATTATCTGTGAATGGAAATATATGATCAGAATTTAAGCGTGGGTCAACATTTCTCAACCACAGCTGCAAATTACTTGAATA
>JAQGAP010004528.1:0-10339 GCA_034697805.1 Orchesella bifasciata
TTCCGGTCTTCGGTCCAGAACCGGGACCGGAACCGCAGGACCGCGGTTCAAAATTGGACCGCGGTCCCCCAGCTCTGGTTTCATGTGGCTCTAAATAAGTCAAAACGGCGATGCGCGAAGGTGAGTTAACAGCTAAAGCTGAGCTAAGCTTGCTAAGCTAAGGAGTTTGGAATTTCAGTTTAGGTAGAAGGTAGCGGTATAAGGTATTAAAAATTATCAGTTTTTATCAGAATTGAAGGAATTCTGCTTCAAGTCTCAAGATTTCTTCAATACAAGTGCATTTTACTCAAAAAAATTGCTTAAAAAAGCAGTTAAAAATGGGATAAACGTCAATAGTTTGCAGAAAATATAATTTTTTCATTGTTAGCCAGGCGGTATCGGTAGAAGGTATTTTATCTTTACCTTAAGGTAGTCGGTACCGGTACCCGGTTGTTCTGAATTTTAGTTCAGGTAGAAGGTACCGGTACCGGTACTACCGGTATCTTTCTACCTCGGTACTTTGGAACTACCTCGGTGCCCATCTCTGCCAATTATGACAATTTAAACTCAGTATCGCTGAAAATAATTGAGATAGCAAATATAGCAATCAAATTCTAAGGGCGTGTATTACGGACCAACAGGAAGGAGTCTCATGTACCTTTAGAATGATGTACAGTTTATCTCCGTCGTTTTCATCGATACATCGTTTTAATTGTTTTTGAAAATTAAAAATTGTCCCAACTAGGTTATGAAGCTCGATAAACTATTTGCATAACCTCTTAGATTGTTGCTATAAGAATCTTGACTGAATTTACCAAGTTAAATCCTAATTACAGAAAATATGTTGAAGACTTATCAAATATTGTTGTTAATCAATTGTTATTCTTGTTATTTTGTACTCAATACTATGAGTTTTGACCAGTGACAATGTAAGAAAATAAGTGAACTTTAAAAAAAGTGCATCGATTGTAATATAAAGTGACGCGTTCTCTTACCTTACATTTCATTAAAAAAGAGTGGTCAAATTATCATTTGAAGTGATCGATTATATTTGTGTCTATTTTTCATACCTAAAGCAAGTATTATAAGTGGTATTTTTATCGCGCATAAGTAAATTATTTTTATTTATTTCGGAATATACCAAAGCAATGCAAAAGCGTTGAAAATGCAGTATCGAGTCTGAGTTTATTGGAATAATGTCATTAGAAAGATCTTCATGTGTGTCCCTACCTGAATTTATTGGAAACGTGTTATATTTTACAAGAAAGTGTGATGATATATTGCATACGTTGTGGGTCAAACGTTGGTGAAAACGAGTCACAAGTAAAATTTTTGTACTTAAAAATCTATCGGTTGAGCAATCTCAGCAAAGTCAACTTTTTTGAATAGACAGCTGAGACCAAATGGTGACTCGGTGCACGAAATAACAAGTCTGTTTAAATCTTACAACAACGAGACGACCTTCATACTTATGGGCTATTCATCATACTACATTGCGGTATACACCTTAATTAGGCATTGTAAAATAAATTTATTTGTCATTTCAGCTGTGAACCCAGAATAATTGATGATATGATTCACAATGTAGTTCTTATTGAGAAAGAGAAATTACTTTGGTTTTAGATCTCACGTTTCTTTTTGCGAATCTGATGCGTGAGTTGTCCAAGTCTAACCGAAATTATTGTACCCGTAAATAAAAAAACAAACGTATATTATTTTAGTTTTTATTTAATTTCAGAAAGAGGTTAAATTTTCGCTACTTTTTGCCACAAGCAAACATAAAAGGACATCAGTGCAACGAGCAGTGTGAACCTAGTGGCATTCATACAATTTTATTGAATGAAATTCTTATTTTGTGAAAACTAACGAAAATTTGGAGTGATAACGAGCGAGAAAATTTCAAAAGACTTTTATATGTTCATTTAAACGGACGCTACTTCATACACCACTACGGCTGGCCAATTCTGTTCAAGGATGTATATTCTCATATATTTATGTCTGCTGACTCAAACATCAAGATGAATTGGTAAGGAAAGGCAAGCTAAGTAAATATATACGGCTCATTACATTTTCAGCAACAAATATGACGACTGAATGGGATGTATATTGCTCGTCAGATTGGCCCTCTCAACTAATTTCGAGAAAGGATGCGAAATGTTGAAACTTTATTTGAGTTAAAGAAAACTTAAATGTTATACATAAAGATATTGGAATGCAAGCAGTCATTCAATAGTTATTGATTCAAATTAGTTCATCGTTGTGTGCATAAATATTGATGTAAATAAATAAAACGTTGATCAAAAAACGAACAATATTTTTTTTTTATGCTCAATAGTCTCCTCCTATTTCATACACAAATGTAAAAATTGTGAATAAACGAAGCGATTGAATTCAATTTTTATTGAGAACAAAACCTTTACCTTACGATATAAACACAACTAATGTTATGAGTTTTACATGTTACACATGTAAGAAGTATTCTTGATCGCCTGTTAAAAACTATTCTCTAATTAATTGCTTAGATGCAACAGAAAGTTATTCCAAATAAGCTAGTGTTGTCGAAATTACAAGACATTTTTAAGAAATGCAGCATTAAATAAAAAGAATGAGTTGTTCCACAGTACCCCGGAACTCCACTATTTCCAGTTATGTTGAACGATAATAAAATATCATGAAAAAGTCATTTCTTTGCATTGAGGAAAGTGGTGAGGTGCCTTGCACCCTTTCACATACAATTTCTCAACCGCTTGCTTCTTTGAAAATATGCATGCACCGGAAGCTCCAGCTACATTAGAAGAAGAGAAAAAGATTACAAGATATCTAATGTTGTACAAAAGAAATGTTCCGTTGAAGGTGTCATCCTGTCAAAGTGGTAGTTGCTTCCCGTTCTACTGGAATGTGAGGAGATGGTCACATAAATACAGAGTTATTTGAAATGCTGGAGACTATTGTGTACCGTGCAAAACCAATGAAACTAGTAGGTATTTCAACGTTCCAAATGTTTTATATTTGGTCGAACAGAATGTGAATTATTTAACTTTTGGATACAGCTCAATCACTTCAAACTCATTTTACTCCAATCTTGCTGTACGGCATGCAGTTAAAAATATTTGTAGCAAACAATCAAAGAAATAATAATACGGTTGGTGTAATTATGTAATAGTTTTTTTTGTAGAAAAACTTAATCTATTATTAAAGTTGCTTGTCATACATAGTATTTGGTTAAGTTTTACTGTGATATGTGAGAGACTGCGGCTGTAAAATTAAAAGATTGCATTGAAGTGGTCCAGATATTAAAATATATGTCAAGTGTGTCATGTCTAGTATTTTTCTAAGAAACCTTTTTTGATAAATAAACACGTTTTACATAATACATTTTGCATGTAGTTTCCAGAAACGTGCCTGTAACTGTTCTACCCTGAAAATTGGTTACACATATTCGTTATGAACTAGAAGAATGCATGGTAGTGCGAACGGATTTTCTTCACAGGTGAATTAGCTCAGGATTCAGGTAGTAGAGTCATGAGATAAATAAACTTTATCGTTATAAATGGTGATCATCTACGTGTAAAAAGTATTTACAGGTACGTAATAAAGCATGAAATTGAATATTTGTGTAAATTTAAACTCACCTAACTTACTCGTACTCGGAAACAACAGCCAATACAATATTCCATTCTTTGATAACTGGAGTCCCAAATGATAAGATAACGACGCTTGTGACAGGTTCGGATAAAGTTAGAAGTTAGCTTCTACTACAATATAATATTACTTACTAACAAAGTATAAGAATGTCAAAGGGTAAAGTATGATATGATCATGATGAATGGATACGTAGTAGCAGTCTTGTTGATCTGCATGTTACATTCTGCTTACTTCTGCTGGCTTCCCATGTGAGGTGTCCGCGGTAGATGTATGGGATCGCATACCTCACTCTATGAATTTATATTTATGCTATCAGTGACAATTTTTACCCAAATGGGTAGTTTTAAATTTCAAATGCTTATAATTTCATGCAGTTTCTCCACTTACGGAAATCATTATCTATCTGCTCTGAAAAATATGGTTGTTTCATATTTAAAAGCTGAACACTTCTTCTTATGAGACTGGACACTCTTTCTGCAACAACTATTCTTTGTGTCCAACTTAACTTAAGCAACATTCATATTTTGCTCGAGGAATCAGGCTTTCCGTCCTTTCGTGCAAGCTGCAATGAGTCGACACTGAGAAAAACTTCCATAGATAATACAAGTATTAGTTATGTAGCTTGCTTTGAGGGAAACCAGTCAAACAGTATTCATCGATGCTTGTTCATCTACGATAGTAGTTATACAACAGATTTCCTTTCTTTGGTCTCTAGTTATTTTCTTCGCATGAAGTTTTGGTGACTCAAATTTCAGAGTAATTGTAACAGTAAGTGTGAATTTTAGAGAATGTGCATATATTTGTAGCTCTTGATTTCATGTCTATATTTATGGTAAAATGAAGCCTCAATCTGGAAAAAATGGGACACTCTCAGTCAACTTCTTTTGATGCTGAAACTGTCTTCCTAATAAATAGCGATTCAATTATTTTCCAGCTCTCAAAACGTCTTTAGCTTCCTCATTTTCTAATCGTTCGAATGCTGTGAATGTGAGAAAAGGAATATCACTTACACAACAGCTATCTCATGAATCACTCAATGAAAACATAACCAATTGTGTCAGCATAGCATAGCGAAAGTGCCAACTGACCATATATTTTTCTTCAATATTTGTGAAGAAGTTTTCTTTAAGGTTAATTAGTAAGGAGATAAAAAAGGGGCATAACCTAGTCTTCAAGGAAATGAATGTACCTCATTCAGGTACATAGACTAAAAAAGCATTACAAGGAATTTTACCCATAGCAATAAGCGCGTGAAAAGGTTAGATAAATATGCCTAAATATAATTAAATATACCTTTTTGGAAAATTTTACCTCAAAGTTAGGCTTTTCCTTCAAAAACCATCACATTACAGCCTTTAAATATCTCATTCTAAGTTTGTCGTTCGTAGATGTGTTGATTTTGTTCAATTTTCCAATGACACCACGAAATTATGGTCATTATTAATAGGAATTGGACTCTTTCTTTACAGCGTCATACTGAATTCAGCAAAACAGCACGAAAATAGCAAAAAAAGACAAAGGAAAAAAGCGCTTATATGCCAACACTGGACTGGAATATATCGAGGGAATATATTTTTAATAAGCTATGTGAACACCACTGACATCATAATATGGGAAATCTTCACGCGAAATATAACGTTATATTATCAGTCTACCACTTGCATGGAAAATTTATTTCAGCGCATTAAAAATTCGATCACAGTCAATCCTGGATTGCGAAATAAGAAGGAGCAGACGTGCATGGGAAATATTATACAAGAAATAATCTCCTTGATTTTCCGTTCCGGAATTTTGAGTTGGTTAGTTCAATTATTCATCAAAATATTCCTACACTTTTGGTTACTCAGTGCAAATACGCAATGCCGATACTTAGGACGTCATAATATGAAAACGTTCACACGATATTGCAACAAATATAATAAATATTAATTGCATCTGAATGCAATTTTTGATTCTTACACACTCATTAGATTAATCGAAAGGATGCAGGGTTTGTGTAGGTTATCTGAAAGTCAATGCGCATCATATTTTGGACTCTTGGCTTCTTGCCTAAATTTATGGTAAAACAAAGCCTCGATCTGGAAAAAATGGGAAACTCTCAAACTTGTTTTGATGCTTAAACTGCCTTCCGGGACCCTGCTAATAAATAGCGATTCAATTATTTTCCAGCTCTCAAAACGCCTTAAGCTTTCTCATTTTCTGATCGTTCAAATGCTGTGAATGTGAGGAAAGGAAGATCAATTACACTACAGCTATCTCATGAATCAGTTAATTTAAAAATACCCAACGGATTCAGCATAGTATAGTAAAAGCGCCACTGGCCACATTTCTTTCTTCAATATTTGTGACGATGTCAAGCTTTCACAAGCATAATCAGTAAGGAGGGGCATAACCCTTGTCTTCAAGTAAATGAATGTACCTGGTTCAGGTACATAGAATAGCAAAGCATTACAAGGAAACGATTTAACCCGTAGCAATAATTACATAAAAAGATTTGATAAATATACCTAAATATAACTTTTTGGAAAATATTACCGCAAAGTTAGGCCTTTCATTTAAAAACCATCAGCCTTGAAATATCTCATTTCTCATTCTTAGTTTGCCGCTCGTAGGTGTGTTTAGTTTGTTTAATTTTCCAATGACACCACGAAATCATGGTCATTATTAATAGGAATTGTTTTTTACACTCTCCTCTGATTAATTATGAAGGATGAAAGGTTTGTGTAACACAGTTGCATCAATGCACAATATTTTATGACTGCAAGTGTGTTTGGGCTGCAAATCAATAACAAGATATATTATAGTCTTTTGTGCCACTGTGGCGTGATTGCAAAACAATTGGCTTTTATTTGATTGGTATCAACTCATAGTTTTCACCATTTACTTGTAGTGCTGATATTTGTGTGAAAAAGTGTTCCCAAATAGGTAGCTCTACATATATTTGCGCGATCTCAGTTCATCTAAAACTAAAATCCAACAAGAGCAAGAACAAAAGGATCAATCCGGTTTTTCATTAAGTACATATATAGAGGTTTTTTCCAAAAAAGGCTCGCATCTGCTCAAACTGTCTAACAAACACCATTCAACTATAAAATATAAAAGTTTTCTCAACTTCCAAACTGTACCAGAAATATTACGAAACTTAAATCTTGAAAACCTCCGATTTTTAAATATGCAGGTAAACGGAATAGAACAGGAAGTTGCTTCGGCTCATGTCACCCCAGAGTCTATCACTACTAGTAATGGTTCAACAAAACAGCTATGCTCTTTTAACTGGAGCACGTAAACCTCAAAAGGTAATACTATTTTGATCGGCATTTTACTAAACATTTAGTTAATACAAAGCCAGTTGTAATGATAAAATTTTAACCAGAAATGATACCGACCAAAGACCACAAGCGGTATTGTCCATGGGAAGACTGCAACTGTAGAAAATGATTGCTCACCATGTACCGTCGTAAAGTCGTGGTCGTTTTCCAATGAGCCAGTAACACAAACCTTTGTGTTTTATATTCAAATATTAAAATGTTATAAACAAGTCATTTAATTTCTCTAGATTGTTGTTAGAAGAGCAGTAAAGCAAGACAGGGAAAGGGAGAAACATATTATGGCAATTGTAGCTGTAGCTGACGTAATGGGTGGTGAGGCAATAGTTTCTCCAACCAAAGACCTCCAAAGTTCTAGACAAATGCTTAGAGGTAAATTGGGATAAAATTCGTTGCAAAAAAGTCGAATTTTAACCTTACTTGTTTTGAATTACAGATTTTCAAGGCTCAAAGTCAACTGAATCCATGCATAACTTAGAGGAGTCACTTGAAACTCTGAACAATATATTTTGCATCCCAAACGCAACTCATGCACATCAGATGCACATGCCTTGGGAAAACTTTGGGGAGATTTTTTAATGTGGGCAACACAAATAATGTATAAGTAAAGTGTAAATAGACACGACTCGCCACTAAATACTTTTTTTTAAACCAATTACCTTGGTATGGATCCGAAGTCCAAATCCGGGTCCAGGTGACAGACAACTTTCACTTGTATACATCCAACCCGATGATGTTTCCTTGTTAGCCGACCTTGGGAGAGATTTGAGAGCTGAAGATTTTACCCTTCTGTTCTATTTTTTATTCACTGATTTCATTACTGATTTATGTATCACTATTATTTCGTCATGTTGTGGTATCATTAGTTTTTGTTTTATCCAATCTACTCAAACTTTTATGATGATTTTTACGAGCAATAAAATTTGAATTAGTTGTGAAATGTCCGCATTTCTTACTGATTTTTAGAATTGAAACTAAATTCCAAGTATACACTAGCTGGAGTTTGTACATGTTTCATTAAACTTTAAATAATTCAAATGAGTTTCAATTTTGAAAGCAAGTTTCAGAAGTAATGAAAATTCTGGATGCACGATTCGCTAAATGGCCCAACAAAGAGGAGAAACGATATCATACGTTGCAAGTACGACAAAGGCAAATATAACTTTTTGTGTACATTTTATGCAAATTGAAATCTGGTCATTGGATCTGGAAGCTGGAAAATTAAATTTTGTCACCGTTTACTGTTAACAATTTGATTGATTTTAGTAAAAACAAAAATTTAATTTTTCGTTGACTTTTAAGATTTTTCACATTATGTGCGGAATATACTAGTAATGTCGTAAAAACTGTCATTTTTATTTATGTTATAAGTTACGATATAATATTTACAGGTCAATTTGTTTTACAACTGTGAATATGTATGACTTCTAACACGCTCGACAATTTTTTTAAAAATTTTGGTTAACAGTAAGCTAATTAAGTTCGTCCAATTAAACTTCTTCGTTTATTATAAAAATTAGTTTGATGACTAACTTGAACAGTTTGTGTTGTCACAATAACGTCTTTATTAGAATTTTAAATGCAGGAAAGTACACGATCATTCAGTATAATAACCGCCAGTTTACTGCTGTTTTACCTCAAATAAAATTGCAACTTCACTTTTTTCACGAAAACCATTTTTAATACGTAAAACTGTCACGTCGTATTGATTGTTTCAATTAAATACATGACTCAACAAATCTGTTCCTGGCTTCTCCGATCGGTTTTAAAAATAACAAAGCACACTTCACTTAATAGTGCAACCTTAGCCACCTACTTGACTCATGTGAGCTTTGAGTTGGTGCTGCTCATGATTTTACTATAAAACGTCTTCGCATTGCAGCGTTGATGCTTCTTGCATTGCATCCAGCTATTGTTATGGGAAAACTGGTTTTGACCAGAGTTGAAAACCAATTCGGACATTCCAAACTTCAAACAACTTTTCAGGTTTCGGGAACTTTTCTCAAAAATAAGTTTTAAAATTTATATTCAGAACCCAAGTTCATAAAACAGATCTTTTATTTGCCACTTCAGTATTAGTTTCTGTAATGAGAAAAACCCCTTTTAAATGTCAGGAATGGTTTTCTACACTGGTTTACTACGTTCCTCATACAAGACTGTGGTAATGATGAGCGTGTACAAGCAAAACATGTATAAAATGATGTGATGAGAGTCAGTTTTCAGCTCAACTCTTCTCAGCAGTACTCAATGTATGTGCATACTTCAGACCATTCTTGGTGAAAGCTGGTCGGTGTTGAACGGACTCGGGTTTTCGAAAAAAACATAAATCTTAGTCAAGTGTTCTCTTTACGATCCATGCTGAAACTTCCTTTGTTTGTTTTGTAAAAAACAAGTTAACGCAATTTATTTCGTCTTTCATGCACGAATGCGTATGCATTCAGCATTATCAGCAGCACAAAAAGTGTCTATGGTTGAATGGTTTTGGCGAGCCACAGCTTGATTATCACATCAAAAGAACGCCTAACCATAAAGTGAGTGTCGGCATTTAATGGAGATATCACGATGAAAATAACTTGCTGCAACACAAACAATGTCTAAAACTTTATTTTAGAAAAATGAAAATTCAAACGGTTTTCCAATAAGGTCCATCATTTATTGTAACAAATTTACCCATTTTTAGGGGGTAATGGGAGATTCAACAATTATTACGATATTTTATCCCCGTTTGTAATTGGCAAAGAATTTGCAATACCATTCGATTTCCTTTCTTGTTCCTTGTGAATGTTTTCCAAAGATTTTCCTGTAGTTTCAGGTACAAGAAGCCAGACGCACAATGCTCCCAAAGCAGATAGTATCGCGTATAGCCAAAAAGTAATGGCAGTTCCAAACGTTGTGTTCATATCTTCATAAAATCTTGCTAAAACAAAGGCTGCTATCCAACTCAACCCCATTATAAGACCGGAAACGGAACCTATACAATTTTGTCACATAAATTACTTGATTTTTGCGAAAATAAAAAAAAATGATTGTAAAAATTTACCTATGATATTTGTTGGTATAATTTCACTTGATACGGTATAAGTAAGCACAAATGGTCCACCCGAGTTTGCGGCATGATAGATCACAAACGCAACCAAAGGAATCCAACCTGAATACAGTATCAGTTCTTCAATTTCCGCTTTAAACTCGTAAAAAACTCCAACACAAATTAGGGATAAACTCATAATAATCAAGGTTAGGATGAGCAATATCCTTCTCCCAACTTTGTCCACAAGGTAAGTTGTTATAAGAATAGAAAAGAGTTGAGAAACCCCAACAATTATCCCAGAAATGTGAGAGTCAAATGCTGAACCAGTTTTCTCAAAGACTTGCACAGCGTAGTAGCTAAA
>JAQGAP010004529.1:0-10339 GCA_034697805.1 Orchesella bifasciata
AAATAATTACGAACAATTGTATTTTTTGACATTGTGAAACACAATTCCAAGTTGTTCCACTAATACTTTGATTAATGTTTTGTGATTTTTGTTCGTAGTCAAACAAGATCATCTTCGGAAATCTTGGCACAACCGCTTCGTTCCCCAAACAGGAAGGATAAGAAAACTGCCCGATTCACTAAGAAAAGGTACGTTGATTTGATTTCAGGATAAAGCTTTCTCCCATAAATGATGTGTACCTATTTAAATGATTTATTTTTACATCTTTCTGCACAGGGAATCCTCTACGTCTCCTGAGTTTTGGACAAGAACCCTGCGGCCCAGGGCGAACCGAGCCAATCAACCTCCTGTGAAACAACGGGCAGCCAACCAGAACCAGAGCACCATAATTTCCAAGACATTGACAGCCAAACAAAGAAGGATGGTTCAATCATTTCTGAAGGCATTCCATGCAAGCCCAGAGGATTACGCTGTTTACGGAACTGAAGACTGGGTCGACATCTTGATTACACACATTGAGGTGTCTCCACCATTTGTGATCTTACCTTCCGCAGTGAGAAATTGGAAAACTGAATCAGTCTTTAATAAGGTAATTTTAAGAATTTTGATTAGCCTGAACGTTCTCCTAGTCGCATACTGACATGATTTTACGTCTTTTCTGTCACTATCTTTCAGGCTAACCGAATCCACGGGTACATCCCATCAAGGAATGCTGCAAGACATAGGCACAGGAACCTTATTTTTGTTGGGGGTACGAACCATATAAATTATGAACAAAACACGGGAAAACTTTTTATTTTAACGTGTTTTCTAATCGAAGTTTGGGGATTTAGGGGTACGTCGTACCCCCAGTACCCCCGGTTCCTGCGCCCATGCTGCAAGAGCCAGAGAAGATGACGTTGTGGATGAGGAGGACGACCTTACAACCGAATCTGATGACTCTAGCTTGTTTTCTGAGATAATGAAACCGGAACAGCGTGTCGTGACCCTGCCAAATGAGACTTCTGTCGAGCCTAATCAACCTGTAACGGAAATCAGACTTAACCAACCTCCACCTGAAGTCGTGTCGTCTCAACCAGCAGCAGAAGTGCTCCACGAGCGCGTCCCCGAACCAGCGCCGGATCAACGCAAGGAGGAACTTCCAAGTTCTATGTCTTTTCCATCTTTCCCAGAGGGGTTTCTTGATCCTGAGTCAATCGCCAAAATTCTGGGTGATCCGAAGGACTTACTTCCTGGTGAATGTATGGATAAACTGCTTGATGAGATACTCGAGAGCCTGTGTCCGGAGGATTTACAGGACTAGATGTATTTTTTCTCTATTACTATATTTTGTACCAAATCATGTAAAGTATCGAATTTTTATCAGTACAATTACGATTTCAGCAGTCTTTATAGCCGTATAGGTAATAACTAGTTAATTTTACTTTTATTTATTTTTAACTTTCAGTTTTACAACTTTTGTAGTATTTTGTAAACTGAGAGCTGTGCTTATGCTCTTTTCATAGCAATTTTCTTTTCTTTATTAAACTCTTTCAAAGACTGATTTGAAAAACAACATATTTATATACTTTGTAATTTCATCTGCGTTTTATTTTAGATTGATTACAATTAGAAGTTATTAATGAGCATACGGATACATCACTGCACAATAAAGTTTGCTGAGCATGTCAGTCCCAGATATTACTTAGTTTATATCCCGGAAAGCAATCCCGCGGTCAGAATGACGATTCTAATGTACTTCATTTTCATTTAGATGAGTATGCACACACTACCCAGTTTGCTAGTAATCTTGGTAAAAGTACCTTTGAAGTATGTGGTAAAACGGACTAATCTTTCTTAATTGTTGAGCCCTCTACTTAACATAATCACACGTACGCAGAAACAAACAGACCTACATGATATGTAAATAAAACAGTGATGGAATATTTCCATATAGTCGCCACAATTTACAAACAAAGGAAAAATGATACAATATCCACGGTTCTGTCTGACTACCACACCATCTCTGATCATCGACCACCTGTGACAATTAAAATTTAATCTCTTTATGGTTTACTCTTACATCAAAGATCCATTATATCCGGCAAATAAAGGACATAAATAAAAAGAGTCGCTCAGTGCAAAACATGGAAAATTCAGAATGTTGTTAGCTGGGATAATGCCTTTCTGGCTGTGGATAATAATATTTGTAAATGGGTACACTATTCAGGTGCTTCTGGCACACATGGTCACATAGAGCTGAAAGCACACAAAGTCACAACCACAACTTTGCAGCAAGTGTTACAGAAAATGTTACAGCAATTTAATATTCCAGAGCCAAACAGTCCTTCTGCATCCAGTTCGCTACACACTCTGTTTTGCCAAAACAAGACATTGGGACTTAAAATACTATCGAAGAGTTTATGCGCATACCAATATCATCACATCACTCACTCACGCAATCATTTTTTATGCACAAAGCATGCCTGCGTTTACATTACATGCAGTGCCTAAAAGCTGCTGAACTTATCATTTATGTAAGAGTAAGTTTTTTTCTATTTTTAAACCTTCTTAAAAGTTGCGTGTGAGCTGTGAACTGGACTAGATCAATTAAAAGGAGAATGGCCTGTATAGACTAATGTTTTGGGACTCAGTTATGACAATATATTGATATAATTTATAGTTATGTCGAACGCAAGATTGCTTCCTTGGGAAGTTTCTCGTGGTGAGACAATAATAGTGTGTAACCGCAGTCTACAAGCTGCAAGCAAGTTGAAAAGTAGGAAATACTTCATTTTTTGATTAAACTATTTTTAAGTTTTACTGTTTCTGAAACCTAAAGGAACGAATTTTTGATCTGCAAAATCAATCATGGCACAAAATATTCAAGGTAAGCTTAATTATTCATGATGAACAAAAGACTTGTTGCTGTCATATTTTGATAGAAACTGTTGAGAAGTTATAACGTTTGGGTTTTTTAGTCTTAAGGTAAATGCGTGCTTCAAGGCCCCACCAAAGAGTTTCCAAACAACAACACCGTAGCACAATATTTCAGGCTCGGATTGACAAGCGGAAAAATTAAGCACTTCAATCTTGCCCTTGTGGATGGAGAGAATCAACTAACATTTCAACAACTTGATGAAATTTCTAAAAAAGTTGCAACGGCATTTTAGACGCTGTTCGAGATGCCCCAAATCATAATCCAGATGACGATAGTGTGATTGGAGTGTGCATAGAGCCTTCAGAAGAATTGATTACTATTCTGTTTGGAATTATGAAAGCTGGAGCTGCCTTTCTTCCTTCTGATCTCTCTTTCTCAAAAGCTAGAATTGGTAAAATTGTTGATGATTGTAGACCTCTGCTGATCATTTGTGACGGGAGAAGAAATGTCTGGGCCAAGTTTGAATCTGTAAAGAATCTAACTGAAATCTTGCACACGGATTAACTATACAAAAAGATAAGTACAGTTGAAGGCAATGAAGCGAATGATGAGAATTTAGCGACAGATAAGACAGCAATAGTTTTGTACAATTCGGGTAGCACAGGTGAGCCAAAGGGTGTGCGATTGAGCCACAAAGCTATTCTCAACATCAATTATCTCAACAAAATTCTCAACATCAATTATGCATGCACAGATTTCTATTAAAAAGTATGTTAAGTATTTACCCGTTGTTCCTTTGAATAAAAATAATAATCCAATTTAGATATTCAGACCCTTACTTCAAGACTACTCATGCATTGTATTTGACAAAACGGTCACATCACAGCCATCCCTTTTTACGGAGAAACTTCGTGCCTACGATATTTCTCGTGTGGTGGTCTCTACGGAAAGCTAATTTTCAGACGCTGGACATTTTTGGAAAGAGTGAAGGTCGAAAACTGTTAAACTCAGTTAGGGAATGGGTTTGTTCTGGAGAAGCACTTTCATATGATCTTTTGAAAGGTATGACAATATTTAACCCAAATTATTTGCAAAATATTTGGTAAATTAACCTTAATTTAATTACTCGACAATTTCTAGAATTTTTCGAGATTTTTCCTGAGAATTTTACACTTTGTAATTTCTACGGCTCAACTGAAGTGATGGGAGAGGTGACTTTTGTGAGCTTCACATCTTTACGGGATGTTGAAATGAAAGTTTTAGAGAAGAGAGTGCCAATAGGTGGGTTGATCATAGACTGTGTTTTTCCTAATGTATTTTACAGCAATGATTTTATTTGAATTTCGAATAGTTTCAGGATATCCATTAATCAACACTGCAATATATACATATTGGATGAGAATTTACAGCAAGTTGAGCACGGATGCACAGGGGAAGTGTTCGTTGCAGGAAGCAATCTCCCTAGAGGCTACGTTGGAATTTTAGAAACGGAAAAATTTCTTAACAATCCGTTCGCGAAATGTTTAGGTAGCTGCCGTAAGCGGATCTCTTTCTATTGTTTTAATTAATTAAATATGTAGGTGTGCTTGGAGCATTAGTTGGTGACATACTGAGGTGCATGTCTCATGATTTCCGCATTAGTTGGCTGTCGACCTATACACTCTAAAACCTGTAGTATTAAAAGGGTCTAAATTGGAAATTGGTGGTATAAATTAATAAATATGGTACACTAGATGATTGGAAGTCCTCGGGGTAGGCCTTGAGCAAGGATGTACTGGGAAAGTGTTCGTTGCAGGAAGCAATCTCCCTAGAGGCTACGTTGGAATTTTAGAAACGGAAAAATTTCTTAACAATCCGTTCGTGAACTGTTTAGGTAGCCGCCGATACCGAATCTCTAAATCATTTAATAATTTTATATACCTCTAGGTTGTATTTAGTAGCATATGAACTGGAGATTTTGGCAGCACAGGGCTACTTCCTAATGGGAAATCCGCATTAATGTACGAAAGAAGAATCGACTCCCAAATAAAAGTGCGAGGTCAACGAGTGGATATGTCTGAAATAGAATTACTCATTTCAGGTCTGGTTTCAGTTTCTAAAGCCAAGGTTATTTGTTACCGAAAGGCAGACCAGGTAATCCAGATTGAAACGCTATTAAATTACATTTCAACAAACTTTCCTCAGCATGCATAATATGCATTGCATATTTTCCTTTTAAATAGACCGTCGTAGCATTCATCGTCATAAAAACCTCACAATCAACTCCAGATAAGCTAACCCAAGAGATAAAAGAACTTCTACGTGAACATGAGCGACCTATCCTACGCCTCCTGGACCAAATTCCCCTTCTTATCAATGGGAAAACGGATCGTCAACGACTTCTAAATCTGTTTGCTGCTGAGAAAGAAAATCGAGAAGAGTTTGAAGACTAGAAGACGCTTTCAATTCCAGAATATAAACTTCCAATTGCCGAGAATCTGTTCAAAATAATCTCTGATGTAACTGGGTCATCATTTCAGACAATTGGGGAGAATCTAGAATCTAGATTCTAGATGACTCATTCTTTAATATTGGTGGAACTTCTCTTAACGCAGTTGTGGTCATTGTAAAGCTGAGAGATATTGGGTATTATATAAGCATTCCAGATTTAACTTCTGCCCAAACCATGCGAGAAGTACTGATGCGGATTACTCCCGTGGAAAGTGAGCCAGAGATACAAATGCCTGGAAACAAAGAGTATTTTGTGACCCTTCTTTTCGGAGAGGATAAAGAGGAAGTTGTACAGTAAGAAAACGCCAAGAATAAGAAAATTCTTTGAGCTGGTTTCCATTTGCTAACAAATTTTATTCATTTCTTAGCATCATAAGCTCCAGTTTTGCCAGAAAAGGAGATCTTGAAGCTTATGTAAATGTATCGTACACCGACTTTGCGAATATGATCAAATCTATTTGGGAACCGTTACAGGAGAAACAGTTTTCGTACGCTTTTACGACTTTATTCTAACAAATCTCTTCGTTTTTTATTATGTTCAGATCAGTGAAAGATACAGTTTATTCAGGTTTATAGTTCGACGAGTAGGGAATTTTAAAGCTGTCGCTGTCGATTTAAATTTTGATGTTTATGACGAGCCAGCTGAAGTGGTTTCCACCAAAGAAATTGATTACGTAATGGGACTTTTGGGTATGATAATAAAAGTGTTACAGCTTCAGCTGTACACAAGCATGTGAGGTCGAATTCAAAGATAACTATTTTTGCTGTATAATCGTTCTGATAGAATCTGTGGAATCTCAACAAAGACCCCGTTTACCACAAGGCAAGGGAAGACTACTCCACAGTTTTATGATGGGCGTTTCCAAAGATGTGGACGAGTCCGAAAGAGTTTCACTCATTGAACTGATGGAGGAGCAGAACCTGTTGATTGCTAGACAGCATAAATTTGAAGGGATCTTTACAACAAACAGTAACCCTCTAACTAAAGTAAGCAAATGCTTATCTGAATTGAGAACGAATTTGTTTGTGGAGACTGGATCAATTAATAATATATTTTTAATGTTATATAAATATTTAACTAATTGGACGGGACCTTCACGGCTACGAAATCTTGAATGAATACCAAGTTAATAAATATGTAGCAGCGGACGGTGTGAAGCCTTTTGGGCTAGCCCCCAAATCATTCAAAATTATTTGCTGCTGGAAAAAGTTAATATGAAATATTTCTGTTTGGTAATAATTTCAAGGAAATGACAGATCAATGTAGGAGTTGAGCTTAGGTTCAAATAGTGCTATTTGTAAAAAGTAAAATATTTTTATTCATACTGCGCATTGGTATTCGATTTGTATAGTCATTGATTTCTGGTAAACTACTACATTTAAGAAAACAAATCTCTGACTCATTAGTTCATATTTGAACAGAAATTATGCCAAAAATCATTCTAATTGAGAAAAATCTGCAATTTTTAATTAAATCCAATTTCTTTAAGGAAAGACATCGATTCTAACTTTGATATAAGCGTATAACAAAGTTTGAAATATAATATAGACCAATGAAAATCTTCCGAATATAGACAGAATTTGCCCTATAAATATTTTCTTACCTCAACCAAACTAATATTTCTTGCCACATAAATAGTTATCATTCCATTCCGAATGAGGTAGAGGGCGATAGCCCCTCCAATAGTCCCATCGCTGGCTCCAGTTACTATTCCCACCCGGGTTTCCCAACGTTTCATGGCACTGTTGGTGGAGGAAATATTTTTAGCACCTGTATTACTTAGCCTATGTTAAAAGTTGAAATCAATATATGCATGTTTGGCATTCAGTATTCGTTCAGGCAAACAGATGCATAACGGAAGCTAAAATTTTCAAAATGTATGAATCATGTTCATGGTCTAATCTTAACTCATGTGTTCAATAAAAATGCGAAAATAAAAACTCGGTTTTATTAATTTTATTTCAGTCAAAAAATGGTAAGTAGACATCGATTGGAGTCCATTTGTTTAACAAAAAATGTTAAGTTCAACCATTCTCTATCGAATTCAGGTCTGATCTTCTTCATATCATAGTTGATTGTTTGATAAGTATCTCTTAAATACACAGTGTACTCATAAGTTATATATAGCAATTATTATATAAATGTCATATATTATATACAGCTTTCATACGAACTTCATATGAAACACGTAACGTTTATTAACGTAAAAATACAGATACAAAAATTCAGTGTTATTTTTCACTTCTGCTAATTATTGTATCTTTCAATATTCATAATGGAATATTTCATATTCAATTTTGATCAGTAAATGATTATGTTAACATTAACATACGAAGACAGACTTAAGGAAATGCTTTTCAAACAGCATTGATGATATAATAGTCTGTAATGATATCTCATTCATTCAAAGTGTACATAGTTCACATATATTAAGCAATTATTTTGTGCCATATTTACAATCTTAATGTATCGTGGCTATATTATATTAATATTATAATATTAATCAGATCTAGATAATAAAACAAAGGTAGCGTCTAATATTCTTAAAGCTGCATTCAAGTTTCGTAATAAAAAATCAGTTTGGTTGGTTTATAGAATTATTTTCCCAGCTAAGCGTCATTGTTGCTGCTTTGTAAAATTGCAGGTTGTAGCGACATAATATGAGTACTCAAAGGGACAAGAAATTCGTTGTAGTTACTTTTAGAGTGTATAAAATACAGTAAAATATGTCTACACCTATTGTCAACTATCAAGGAAAGGTTGAGACAAGTTAATGGAGAAAATTAAGGCCTATATTCTCTATACGTCTACCTTTCTATAACCACATGCAACTGGCAACAATGTGGTAAAAGTGGTTGTCGTTTCGACTGAATACATTTTTAATGGTAACAGTTAAAATTACTTAGTCCAGCGTACTCTCTTCCTGCTGCCTATTAGGTTTTGGCGGGAGTGGAGGAGGTGTTGAGGACGGTCTTCTGGTACTCCCCAGCGTTCCATTTTTGCTCAGGTAGGGAACCATCTCTGACTCCATAGAGCAGAAATCTTTATCACGAACCTCAAGTACTTTCATTGTTTCAATTTCATCTCCAATGGACCTCGGCAAATTGGAAACACGCCTGGGCGGACCTCTGTACATACCCGCAATGAGAAGCGCCGCGAGGACCACTACAACCACTCCGAAAATTCCAAGAATGAGGGTGAACCCAAACCGCTTATTGGCTTCGTTGCGGTCTGCCCATGGCTTGACCTCACTTGAAGTGAAGTCAACACAGTAGTCCTTTTGATAACACATTGAAGATTTTTTCCGACAATGCTCAAGCTGCAATTCACGAAAAACGTTGACTGAAGTACTACTGTTTTGGTGTAGCAGGTCACAATTACCATCGTGGAAAGCTAGTTTTATGCGGTTAAGTAGGTTGCGGTTAGCGCAGCCCATGACGGTCGCATAGTTGAAACGCTCTTTTGAGCTTCGGTCAGCGTTTGTTTCTGTTGTTTTTATTTGCATACGCCCCAAAGTACATGTGGCATTGTTGGCTTTCTCCTCACGACAGAGTTCGTCCTCCATCTCCATCCCCTGCCATTTCCTCGTCTCGTTGAGACCTGGACAGAAGGGAATGTAGTCTTTGAAATAGAGGTTTTGAAGCTCGTATTGAAGAAAAGATTGAATTCGCTGGCACTCAAGGTCATCGTAGTTGCAGTCGATGTATATGCATTTGTAACAACGAAGTCCATCAACTCCTTTAAAGTGTGGTATAATCAAAATTTAAAATACATTAAATTCCAAAGTTTTCGCTTTCAATATTTTTATCATGAAACGAACAGCCAGATATAAAAACATACCTCTTGAGCAGATGCCAAGAAGAAAGACAATGCATAAAGGAATAGTATGCATTTTTAAGTACGGAATAACTTCCTTCATGGCGACTGTACGTAAATGGAGAAGAGAAAGCAGAACTTGGATTGACGGTAGAAATTTTATATTCTACGTTTGGATTTCTTCAAGCTGAAACCATAAAGTAGTGAGCCCTTATCCGTAGTTTCGTCAGCCTTTCGTCACCTAAAAACCACAGACATGGCCGAAATAAGTACATGAACAAACGTAATTTTTACACTTAATTTGACATGATCTCTTTTATTCTCTTGTATGAATTTGGTAATTTTAGAATATGCAGTAATTTAACTTGCCTTTCCTGTAGGTTAATGATTCTACTATGAGTGTTTGTTGATTGCTATCCCAGTTAGTTTTGATCATCAGCAGACATAAGGGACAACTATTGAACTGAACCACCACAAATACTACATGTAAGATGCGATGATTCTATCCCCGACGAGATTAATAATGTGACTAAAATTAACTAATGCGCCAAATAATTCGATATCGATGCAAATGAATATACTGTTAAGAGAAAACTACTTCAGGCCTTTATTTAATTAGGTCAGCACTTTTTATTCATTGAACCTTTAATTATCTCAACTCTACTAAAAATATCTAGTCTCAAAAACATGAACTCGACACGTCAAACACAAGAGTCCTAATTGTTCTCGCTTTTACAAGCCTACTGTACTCTCTACAAAACGTTTTTTTATTTCTGCCTAACTCCACCTCTTTCGTTTTACATAGGAGCCTCAAGATGCAATTCGGATTTGTACGAAACTCATAAGCATATTCATAACACAAACCAAGAGCAAACAAATTATTTACACCAGTTCCTGACGCAAACATGTACAATTTGTTGTACTTATGAACACTATAAACATGAAGATGAGTTTCTTGTAGTTGAGGTTGAGAGTTTTAGGGACTGATTGTGAGATGATTCTAACACTCGAATGAAATGAATTTTTGGTGTTTTGATGCATATACATATACGAATACATTCAACACTTTGTTTGTATCCCTCTCATCTCATCTCATCTTCAGAGCTGGATTTTCAGACGATCGTCACGCTGTCAAGAATGCATTTCCTCCCCTTCTTTCTTTCCTATACTAA
>JAQGAP010004530.1:0-10338 GCA_034697805.1 Orchesella bifasciata
TAATAACAACAAATCCTGATCTGATTTGCATATTGTTATAGTTCTTGAATGCATGTAAGCAGTACTGTTGTATTTACATATATATCTCACAAGAGCTTTGCATTTGCATATAATATTGGCATGGCGTGACAGAAGGAACTCGTTCTTTGTTGAGAATTATCGTTATCACGCGATGCGTTAAAAAGTACATTATATTATTAGCGTCAATTCTACAATATTCTACCTACTACCTACCTTCCACCCACATGCCTTATTCATATCATTCCATCCATATCGTATGCATAAAAACTTTAAAGGTTCATATCATCATAATATCATTCACATTCACAAAGGAGAATTCCTCAACAGCAACAACAACACATAAAGAGAGTGGTTATGGTTTGCTATGAGTTTCAGGAAGAGTTATCCTTTGGGTTTTTACCTTAAATCCTATCCACTCTCAACTATCCTGATAGTGATACACAAAATATACCCAAGTCCATTCCTTCACCATCAACAACACACAATATTATAATGTGAGAATTTTTTATACCAAAACATCCCGTCATCTGAGATTTTCCTCTGCAGAGAACCAAGTTCAAATGGGATGAAAAGAAAAAATCTTGAAATATCACATCAGCAACAACTCTGCAGAGTTTGCAAAACCCAAATGGATGATGGGGGTGAAGTAAAAGAAGGAGGAATCGGATAAGACGAACCAAAAAATAAAAGTTGTCCCAATCCCAAAAGTACATTTAAAAAATCAGACAGATGATTTCAGGCTAAAAATGTGCACCTGTTTTCCATTCCGATGATGTAAACAATGCACTTTTTGACTCGTGAAGTGAAGACAAAAGAAATGAAAACAAAACATGAGGTTCATTGTACACAAGAGTGATGGACTAATTGGAGGTGGTTTTAATGGACAATTAGCAACTGATTCTTTGGTGAAACCTTTCTGTAACAACTACTGTGATGTTGGAGTGCCCAGAAATCAGGAATGGTGACTGATAACCCGTCAAAATTGAGGTCCAAGGAAAGCTTATCGTTATTTTAACGGGGATTCGCGTTTAGTTTTAGTTTTGCAATTAGATTGTGAGTAGTGCACTGTGGTGTCCGATATTGGATGTCCAGGTCTCAGGAATCGATCTCAAAAGTGGTGACATTTTTGTCTGGACTCTGGATTGAATGAAGTTCTTCCATGCTGGTTCCGTCAACCTTTGTGTTTGTGACTTTTGTCAATTGTATTGTGTCTTCACTTCCTGCTGACGAAGTGTAGTTAATAGTATTCTATTTGGATTTTGTGTGCGAGTACAATTCGATCAAAATGACAATGACTTCTGCAACAGAGTTTCCCGTTCAAAGTCCTGTCGGTGGTAGTGGAGGGTACAACTTTGTAGAACGGATTGATTTTAATGAAATCAAAGAGCTTCAGGTATTTTGAAATTATATGTCTTGGAATTGTGAATGAGTTTTTGTCGTTAACTTCATGTTCACCATTTTCTCTATGTTTCAGGTTGTTGGAAAAGGGTCATTTGGTGTGGTTAAAAAAGGCAGGTGGCGAGATAAATACGTGGCGATTAAGAAAATAGAATCGGATGCTGAAAAGAAGGCCTTTCAAATTGAAGTTCGTCAGTTGTCCCGTATTTCTCACCCCAACATTGTTAAATTGTACGGTGCCTGCATGCGACCTGTTTGCCTTGTTATGGAATATGCAGAAGGAGGATCATTGTATAATGGTATTTTACTGATGAATTATGTTATTTGTAAAGTCACCAATTCACATAATTTGCACCAAAACGCATCCAGAATTTCGGAGCACATCTTTCTTAAACCCTAATTTTTGTAAAACGCAATTATGTTTCATTATATTATTAATATTTCCGTAGTTCTCCACGGTTCACCCCAAGTTCCTTACAGTTCTGGACATGCTATGAGTTGGTGTTGGCAATGTGCAAAAGGAGTTGCCTATCTTCATAGTATGCAACCAAAGCCTTTAATTCATAGGGACCTGAAACCACCTAATTTACTTCTCGTGGATAGTGGTACTGTACTGAAAATATGTGACTTTGGAACTGCCTGTGATAAGCAAACGTATATGACTAACAGTAAGGGCAGTGCTGCATGGATGGCTCCGGAAGTTTTTGTTGGTGGGTCACAATTTGATTAAATATATTTGATTTATTTAGCCAACTAAAAATTAATTGAAATGAATATTTCAGGGAAGGAGTATTCGGAGAAATGTGATGTGTTCAGTTGGGGTATTATTTTTTGGGAAGTTCTAACCCGTCGTAAACCCTTTGACGATATTAGTAAGGCTAAAGGAAACGCTTTCACTATTATGTGGGCTGTGCAGAAAGGTGAAAGACCTCCACGAGTTGCACAGTGCCCTCCACCAATTGACAAATTAATGACTACGTATGTAAAATACAAATTGTTGCCTTCAATGTCTATAGTTATCAAAGTTGGAAAGCTTTAACTAATGTTTGAGGGTATATTTCTATTTCTGCAGTTGTTGGGACAAAGACCCTAACCAACGCCCATCCATGGAGAGGGTTGCTGAAGTGATGGGCAAACTAGTTGAGATATTTCCTGGAGGGGACGATCCGCTAAAATATCCGGAAAAGTCTGATAAACAACAAAATCCTGGTTTCGAAGGTTAGTTTTTTATTGAGTCACATTTCATCGCCCATTTATTTTTAACAAACGTCAGTAGTATGAACTAAGCATATCTGACACTATATATTTGACAGACGATAGAAACACTCCAATTCAAGAGGATGAAGATACAGATGCGGAAGAAACTTTCGATGAAGAAGATTTTGGTTACACCAGAATGTTTTCTCTATCAAAACTTTTGTAATTTTTATCATTTTTGTTTATAAAAGTTAATGAAAATTATATTTAATTTCAAAGATCCAGGAGTACCTGTAAATGGACTAGTTCATACTGGGACGTCTACAATAGCAAGCAAACGTAGCCCTGTACAAATGCCTCAAAACATCTTTAACATGCCGCCAATGCAATTGCATGTAGATGTTGATGAAGTAAGTTAATACAGTACCAATATACTGATCGAATGAGACTATACCACTTTCTAAGGCAGTTGTAATTTTTTATAGAACGCGTGGGAACTCGGAGGAGAAAGTGAAGATTTGGTGTCGCTTGGTCAAGACGTTCGTAAATATAACCCTCAACCTAGTTCTACTTCTAGTCACAACATCGCAAGCACACCCGCAGCAATATCGTCTTCATCAAAGACTGCAAAACCTCCTGTCAAGCCAACTACTCTAGCCATTCGACCAGCGGATGCAGTATCGCAGCCTGCAGCGGGATTTCCTTCCAGAATTCTTCCAGAAGAAGGTCATAGTTCTCACAGACCTACGATTACAGGTCAAGGCAGAATAAGTCTGAATGTTTCGAGTCCTAGCAAACCAGTAACTTCTCCATCTTCAGTTAGTGACCCTGGAATACCACCAAAAACTGTAACCAGTTCACTTAATCTAAGAAGTCCCTTACAGGGCAGTAGAACACCACCAAAACCTCCGTATCCAATTTCATCGAAATTTGGCTGGGCTGATCATGTATACGGCTCAGGTGCAAACTCAGGTAGATACTCTGAATCGGCTCATTCGGAATTTCCGTATGTCCCACCAAGTAACAGTTCAGGGGGAAGACCCCCAGTGTCGAGCCCTGGACATAGTCAAAGCACTTCCTCTCCAAGTGGTCTTCCACATCCAGTGCCAATAGGATTTGAAAGACTTTATCCATCAGGTATTTCACATCACCCACATTCTGTCTCACCTTCGGGGGACCATGTCAGAACTCCTACTTCTGTACATCTGTCACCTATTGCAAGTCGAAGGAACGTTTCAGAAATACCAGCTCCTTTCGGGAGTGCTTCGGTCTCAGCTGCATCAAAAAAATGGGAAAACGTCAAACCATCCACCAATAAAAGATATTCTGCAGATTTGATACAGCTTATTGAGCCAGACCCTGAATTTCCAGAGGTATATGGAGGAATGGCAATGTCCAGGAGAGGTCTCGGGGGTTCGTTGAATACAGGGGGTGTTGGGTTCGTACCAACGAGTTTGGGCTCCGAAGATATGCGTGCAGGGAATCAAAGACCACCGTCTAATGCATTTAGTAAGATGATTGCAACAAAGGAAAAGGAGATTCCCGAGATGTAATACATATAATGCGAATGTGAAATGTTTACAGGAGGTCATCGGAGAGTAGCATCGGATGGAAGTGAAAAACTCTTTCGGGATTCTCAGAGATTTACACCCAATCCCGGTAGTAGTAGTAGTCAACAACACCAGGGTGCAGGTGGTCGAGAACAACGATATTTCGAATCTGCAGGTAAGTTGTTTGACGCATCGAATAGATACGTTGTTTTATAACTGTTTATGGCATGTACTAAAGCTATTGATGTTGGCATTAATCAAACAAAGTACAAAGATTACCAAGTTGTAAACATTTAGATTATTGCTCCACATGATCCATAATAGGTCAGTTTCTTGTTGTAGCGTTTAATAGGAAATCGGTTTTTAGTAGTTGTGAACTGTTTGGTTGTACTTTTAGTACTCTGAAGTATTTTTCCATTATTTCAGAAGGGAAACACGCGCAAATTCTTATATGTGAGCATTATCTCCAATGCTTCTGTTCTATTGTACTCTTCTTACATCTATATGTGCATAATATTTGCAAGATGTTTGTAGAAAGATATTTTTGGCAAGGACTAGGTTTATTTTAAGTCCACATGTTGTAGTGAGTCATCCAAGATTTTGTTGTGTGCTTTGCATCTGGTATTAAGTAATGAGGTTGTAAGTTTTTCAGTAAGACTCCATTGTGTTATACTCATAACGAGTTGAGGGAAAACCTTTGGTATAATTTTCACTTGGTTGGACCTCGAAGCAACTGGAGCATAATCATAATATGTGACTAATGTTGAAGTTTCACGGATCAACCGGGTTCACAATTCACATAAATACGTTCATATAATCCTTTTTTTGTGAACTCAGCAACCGCACCAGTTGAGCATTGCTTGATTGATTTTGATGAGCACTAAAATACTAAAATCACTGTTCCATTCCCAACATCTCATTATCACCAACTCGTTTAGAGGAAATGTTAAATACTGGAAGCAGTTTGGAAATCGATTAGTACGTGAAATAAAAAGAAAAGCCAAAGTTCATTTTATTTTATTTTTCTCTCCAAATCTCTCACTGCTGCCCAAAAATGGATTCACAGATTCGAGTAAAAATGTTAGCATCTGAAGGATCTTTTTCATTTCAATTATACTCATAACAGTTTCAGGCGATATTGATGATTTATAAGTTTATTTATCCTGGGGCTTGGGCTTTCCTAAGTTTCCAGATGTATGAAATTTGTGAAAACCTCAACATCAAGTTGCTTCTTGTGGATGTACTGAATTCAAAGTCATAATTGTGTGTGCATTGCATTGTAGGTAGGCTCCTATTTTCAATAGTTAAGCTGAACTCACTTTGTCAGACCATGTTTGTTTGAAACAACTTGGGTTGGGTGTTTTACAAAATTGAAACCAGACTCCGAATGAGTCATCCGAGTTTTTCTGTTTTACACACATTCGTCACGTCACGAAAGTCATATAGTCGAGTAGTAGTACTCATCTCATCATCGTAAAATCGTTATTCGCCCATTTCTGCATGTTATCAACATGATGCTTTATGTATACTTTGACATGGGTTGAAATGCAGGATGTTTCTAACTTCATGACTTGGTGTGAAATGAAAGTGCATGCATCGAATGAATTCGAACTTTTGTGGTGTGCTGGGATTTTTTTTTTGCAATCATAGTAAAGTATGTAGCTACTATATATAATACGTACATTTATATGACAAACTGAAATGCAGTAAACAGTTGTAAGCTGTGGATTTTTTAAAGGATTTATATTAGATAACGGTATGAGCATGTTACCGATCCATGCCGGAGTGAATGGATGTGCATATCAAGCTAGGAAAACATCGAATACCTAGTGATAAATACTATTCCATTGACATTTGGGAAGCCTAGTTTACGTATACGGTAGTAGAATCAAGAGTGTCTCAACTCGACCCGATTAAATTAGAACAGAGAGCTATGAAAATGTAAGCGTAAAGGGTTTGATTGATTAAGTAATGGGAGGAAAGTACATTAATGCGACGGACATTTCCATGTTGAATTCGACGTACTCGTCTTTAGAAATAAAAATGATCTTTATCAATATTAGTGTAGTTGAATATAGGCTGAACGGTCAGGTCCATGACACAGCACAAGTTCCCGACGCGGAAAAGCTCTCTTATGGTCTTCGGTTTCAGGAATGCAACTTTGATACAAACTGTAACTATTTTTAGTGAAGGAATATGCTATACAGCTTTACAGGATTTGAAAACAATCGAACAATTGATGCGTTTTGCACATAGGACTAGTAACTTGATACACATATATATAAATAGGGGTTTTGTAGTTGGATTGGATAGGTAATATATGCTGTTCATATAATATGGGTGAAATAATTACGATCTTTATTTGGATCTGTCACGTGCCCGATGAGTAATAAACAGAAATACACACTTTACAGTAAATGGTTATGGTTGTAGAACCTCCGTAAGTAATATGTTTAACTAATTAAAAGGTTGTAGTGACAGGGCTTGTCAATTAAAGTCGGGCTTGATTTTCTCTCCGGTGATATATGATTCCCGTTTGTTGTCGGGTTGGGATTATTAGTTGTTCGTGATGATGTAAATTCACATCTTTCTTTTCGGGTAATCCATTTTTTTCTGTTTACTGCATTGCTTCTTGGAATGTTGCAATTTGCCCCGGACGGTTTCTTCTCCGAAATCTTTGGTTTTGATGAGGTTATTCTGTCAGATAACTTTGCATCAGTATATTTAATTGGGATTAAATAGTGAATAGTGCATAGTAGTGCATTTCAGGTCAACACGTGGAAGGTTATTTTCATGTAGGCAAATTGTCTTGCAACCAGGAATGCCTTATTACGATACTTAAAATTGTAAAATTATGTGACTCTGTGACTCATCTTCTATTCATTCTGCAAGCAATATGCTTCTAATGCCACCGGCAACTGGTTGAAAATTAGTCAGATAAGACATACTCTGATGAGATCAGAATGTGTTTCGAAATACGAATAGAATTGTAATGCATTTGAATCCTGTATTGTTATATAAATACCTTAGGTTTAATACTTTTTATAAGTATTTGCATTTGCGATGATATTATTCCCTCACAAAAAGAAACAATATGTGAGTGTATAGCTGCCAAAAATCAGACTAATTGAAATCGCATAATGATAGGATTTAGACACATGATGTTGAGAGGAATCCTCACTTTGATTTATTCTGCACAAAGCGTGCATCTGTCGGATTGTTTATATTTAAAGGATGTAATATGTATGATTTCCTCCTGAATTAGACTTACTTAAGTCTTAAGTTCAATCTTTTTGTTGGAGTTTTGAGGTTTTCAAAAGTTCGTGTATTCTTTTCTACTTTCCAATTCCCGATTTTCCATGAACCACAAAACAAAATAAATACTTGTCGTGCTCATAGGCATTCATGATTCAATATATACATTTTACAAAAGCATTACGTGTGAAGAGAGCTTTGGAATGAGATTTGCAGCAGTGTGCTGAAGTATGAGAGTTTTAGCCATCCAGTCCAGATCAAATCAAGTCAAAAGTGTTAGTAGCAAAGGAAAGACAAGGAACAAATGAACTTGTGAAAATGAAAATCAAGAAGAACAAGACAATGACATGTTCTGTCTCCGTGATAAAAGCTATGGGATGATAAAAAATAAGAGTGAACAAATGGAATCTTTAATAAATTTGAATTTACTGTCAGTCACTGAAATACGGTACTTGCTTTGCCTATTCCTACTGAGTTGGTAATGCAGAGAGACTATTTTTATCATTAAAAACAGTCAAGTTCCAAACAGAACTGGGTAAACCACTGAATAGTAAACAGCTTTCATATTGAAAACACGATGTTGAATCAAATTTCAATCGCATCTACAGCTTTTAGCTGACAAACGGTACATGAAAGCGGTTGTTAACCGGCACGTTTCAATAGGAGTTCGGAAATGTAAAACTGATTTCACACTTGTCGGACCTTTTCCGTCAATTTGTGTAGTAAAATCTTGTTGTTTGTCTTCGAATTCAGTAAAAGGGTTGCATACGGGTTTTCAGACTTCTAAAAAAGGACGACACTGACAGATGAGTAAACATACACACATGCGGTATAAATTACAAGGAACTCGATAGGAAAAGAAACAGATCTAGGAAGTATTTAGTACTATTTTGTAGCATCTGTACTGTAGCCCGTTTTCACAATATGCCACAAGGAACTGGATTTCATGTTTGCATATCCTAGTGAGATATTGTTTCGGTTCCTGCTAATTTAGAGAACTCCTTTAAATTTAAAATCATACATATGCATGCGCCCGTTCGTTACTCACTCTTTCCGTCCCTTTTTTGCATTGTTCAGTCTTGCTTACGATTTCTGAGTGATAAGCAGTGTGTTGTTGTGTATTATTATTATCATTACACAGCCGTGTGGCGGAGCAGTGCAGTGTCTGCTTTCTGCGAATCATGTTTTTCCAATCAAGGAGATGAGCTTGGATGAGTCATCCTTCCAACTTGAGCTTCCAAATCGACTCTCGAGAGTTATATGTAGGTATTTGTAGAGCTTCTTATACAAAGTGGCTCTTTCTCAAGTAAGAAAAAATAGGTCGGGGAATACCTCGTCAGTATCGTTTCTCCGTTTCCTTTTACGCTGAAAGTAGGCAGTTTTTACAGTATTAATTTATCAAACGAAAGAACATACAATACTGTTGTATGATATGGTGTGCGGACGTTGTCGGCACACTTGAGAGTAAGTTATGTATGTTTCCTCGACCTCATTCAAATTTAATTTTAGAGAAACAAATGAAATCTGTTTTATTTTTAAATATCAAATGTCAGCGCAGACTCTCTACCCGGCTCAAGCTTTATGTGTTACAAAAAATTATTTCATTACTTTTCCAGACCATTGATTCCTAAATTTGTGAAGATAGATTAGCAGCAGAAGAGGGGCAGTTTTGTGTTTGAGCCGTTACGATCAAAAGGTGATCTGGCGACACTGACACATGATGATTTGCATTATGGCAGGGTAAAAGTACTATTAACAAAATGATGATGTGATACTCCCAGAAGTGTGTAAAGGCAACGTTCGATCGAAATCTTGTTTTTAAGCATAACTTATTGTAAATACAAAATGTACGTTTGTTTAATGTAAACTTTAGTGCTATGGGCTTCTACATGAGATCAGTAAAACGTGATGCACTTGTAACTGGCAGCGATTGTATTATGACACGACTTTCAGTTGGAGTGCAAGCTTCCTATATATGTTATCATTTATCATGTAACTTTACCATGCATATACGTACAACTACGGTACAAGTATAGGTTTCGGATATATGTATTTCCAAGTTCCTTGATAATTGGATGAGTCATATCTCTCGGAGTTGTTTTTCTTTCGAAAGACTCATTCGAATCTTGCCATTCAGGCACTGGCAGCAGTCGCAGAGCAAGAGAATTTTCGGAGCTTTTTTAGATCATGCATGCATGCATGCTTTACCTGACTGATATAATATATGGTTAATGGTTCAGCTATGCTCATCACATCACAATTCCCATGCTTTTGGATCGGTATCTCATTTAAAGTAGCTTTGAACCTTGTGATTCTTTACAGAGCTGTTGGTAGTGATGGATTTCTCTTAGTAAAAAAATATTTGTTTCCTCTGCCTGAAACATTTCAAATATTCTTTGTACTCTGGAAATTTTCTACTGTACTTGTTCCGAATCGGTGACTTGTAAACTAAAAATGTCCCCCAAACTTCTTCTTTGTTAGAGATACATGAACAGATTTATGAGTAAAGGTTATTTATGACGGTTATGATTGTTTTGCTCTGGTTGTAGATGTGTTTATAGAATATGTCCCATCTTCTTAAATATTAGATCCGTTAACTCTTCATAGCATATATTCGGAAGCATAGCATAGCGTTTCTTCGCACATCTTATCCCATCCGTCCGCTACTTTGATCTGCATAGACTCTAGCATGGATTACACAGTTTCCACAAGAAAGCAAGGCGTCAGCTATGACTTGTAATGATTTGTATAAGCTTTTTACGATTTTTCAGGCTGTAAGCAATTCATATGTTCAATATTTAGTATTTTGAAATGCGTTTGGCGAATGGAATACGGGAGCACTAGAAGAAGATCCAACGAACGCTTCTGTTCAGTCCGTGACCTTGTCCCCTGACCTTTCCCAACAAGCGTCAGCTGG